>JAQOWM010000069.1:1097500-1110000 GCA_029041755.1 Resseliella maxima
TGATTGTGTTGAATATTTTGAATGCATGGAAAAGTGTTTTGTGTTTATGTTTATGCGTGTGATATGTATGTGTGTGAATGAGTGCCTATTTATCATTTCATTGCTTGTTTATTTTCAGAATCTGTTTCTATTGTGTCAACGATTATCAGTCATGTTGCTCAATATTTTATGTTTCATGTTTGAATAGTTTCCAAGCATTTATTGAATAATATTGAATAGTTTTTGTTTGAATGTGTGTGTGTGAATAACAATGTGTGTGTGTGTGTGTGTGTGTGTATTTCATTTTTAATAATTTATAATTAAAATGGGAAATTGGGTGAATTGTATTTCGAAAATTGTGTATTAATTTGCTTTCAAAAATGTGTGTATTGTATTTGACAATTATTTGACTGAATAAATGTCAAATCGAAATGCAAAAGTTCTAAATGAAACTACTTTTATGACCTAAAATCACAATAAATTTGATTTTGTTCCAAGTTATCGTTATATAATATTTCATTGTTATGATTATCGTTAGATTATAAATAATCATAAACATAGAAATCATAATCATAATTCAAATGCAAATGTTAAATAAAGTAAAGTCCATTCGTATGAATTCAATATGCACATTTGCATATATGATAGAGCTAAAGAAGGTAATAATATAATGGAATTCATCAAATGGGTCATTGGTACATAAGACAGTATCGTTATATTAAAGGTGGAAAAGATTTTCAATAAATGGATGAAATTTGAAAAAAAAAAAACAAAAAAATACACTCATTCTAATCATCACATTATTGCATTCCATGCCTGCCATTATTCGCATTATTCAGTTGATTTATGAAATGTATGAAATTTGCGTAATAAATGCAGATCTCAATTGTTTGAGCTAGTTAAACGGTAAACATAAAATGCAAATTGAATTTGCATCTGGCATTTTGAGTTGCATTAATATCAAATATACATAATTAATGGGTATCAATATCTTCCTTAATCATTTGATATTTTCTTGGAATAAAATCACTTGGTACAATTTATGTTGTTTTCAATGATCATTCAATATATTGAACCGAAATATTCTCTATAAATATAACTGTTTAGGCAATAAACGTCCCGATATTTTGAAATTGATGTGTTGTGTGTCTTTGTCGGTGTCTTGTGTCGGTGTATGTTAAGACTATTTTGATGAACTTATTTGAATTCGTGTCTGTGTACTCGTCTGATTGTTGCTTTTCATTTTTAAGATATAAATAACCGATTTGATTATATTCTTCTTTTTTTTTCCTGCAAAATCTCATTTAACTGTTGTTTGTTTTGCCATTTCATTTTGTCTTTTCAATTGATTTTTCATTCATTCACTATCGACATCGATCTATCTAAATTAGATGGATCAATACGACCGGCTAAAGGATGGCGTGCAGAACATAAAGCAGCTCGTACCTTGGGCATCATAATGGGTGTATTTTTACTGTGTTGGCTTCCATTTTTCCTTTGGTAAGTATTTTTGTTTTTTGTTTCTTGTTTTTTTGTTTTTTTTGTTTTTTTTGTTGGTTTTTTTGATTTTGTTTTTTTTTTCAAAAGAAATCGTTGATTACCATTTTTTAAATTCTTCAATAGAAATCGTTCCATGTCGATCAATGTATTAATTGAATCAATTTGAGCTTTAAAATGCTGCCAATTGATCAAATAATTTCCAGTGTGGCTTAAAATGATATTTTTATTGAATAGAAGAAGGAGAAGAAGAAGAAGAAGAAGAATAAGAAGAAGAAAAAGAACAAAAAAGAAGAAGAAGAACAAAAAAGAAGAAGAAGAAGAAGAAAAAGAAAAAAAGAAAGAACTTTATGCATAGTTCACATGTGATTTTATTTTTTTGATAATAAAGAAGCTGCAATTGATTTAGATGCGTTAAAGTTAAAAGAGCTATATATTCAGTTATGTGAAAATCTCCAAGTGAAAATCTAGAGTGGATTGTAAAGCTAAACATTTATTTGCGCATATCAAATGAGCCATATAATGGTTAGGTAGAACCATCGACCGTCAACGGTCCATTATATTGAGACGAACATAATGCAGGCAAAACCAAAATCTATTAAATCGAACACATTATTTATTGCCATAAAGCTTCACCAATCAATATTATTTGTTGGTATAGAGCTGATGTTTATTTGTTTGTGTATTTATGTGTGTTTTTGTGACTTTTTCACAAACAACATTTCGCCAACGAATTTGATCAAGTCTCTGGGTTTTTTTTTTTTTATTGGTCGTTGGTTTTGGTGCGCTTTTTAATAGCTCAAACGAAAAAGTTATTTGGGTAATACCATTTCAAGTATGTGCACACTTTGCAAATGCTATCTAATTGCCTATGCAGACAGTCCTCTAATTAAATATCTCGTAATTTATTTTCATGAGTATTTGGCCGGTTTTTTATCGTCGGTCATTTTTCGATATGGGAGGCTCCGGTGTAAAGATTGTTTTCTTTTTGCCTTCAACTGATTCGTGGGCAAACGGTGCAAATTGAAGCGGTGATTTAGTGGCCAATATTGAATATACATATCAATATATAAACATACAATGCAAATGATACAGAGATGGGAAAGAGAAAAAGCAGAGTTAAATGAGGAATTGGACTTTGTTTCAGTATTTCAAAACAACCAAATATAGTCACTTGCGTAAATGTATTACTTTATTAGCTTAAAATTATATAGCAATATCGTGAAACGAAATCGCTGCTATTTTGAAAGCGGTCCATTTACGTTTTTTTTTTTTTTTTTTTTGGTCGTTTAGCAATTCAAAACATTCCAAAGAAATGCCAACAAAATACTTTGGTCGGTCAAGAGTTTGAACGATGTAAATTAAGTGACACTCATTTGTGGCCACAAGTACTTTTACGTATACATATTTCAATGTTGATGACATTTTGAGTTTGTGAACGACATGGTTGCGATGCATAATTTCATCCGTTGTCTATTTTAAGATTTAAATCTATGGAAAAGGATTTTCATCGAAATTTTTTCTTTTTTCTTTTTTCTTTTTTTTTTTCTTTTTTCTTTTTTCTCTTTTTCTCTTTTTCTTTTGTCTCTTTTTCTTCTTTTTCTTCTTTTTTTTTCTCATTTTTCATGTCTTCCCATTTTTTTATTCTCATTTAGGTACGTAACAACATCTTTATGTGGCGATGACTGTCCATGCTCAGATCTATTGGTGGCCATTCTATTTTGGATTGGATACTTTAATTCCATGCTAAATCCATTAATTTACGCTTACTTCAATCGAGATTTTCGTGATGCTTTTCGTAATACATTGGAATGTGTATTTTTAAATTGTTGTTGGGCCAAAAAGACACCATACAATGCGTACTATGTGTAATTTAAATCGAACGATAACAAAAAAAAAAACAAAAAACAAAAAACAAAAAACAAAAACCAATGTATCTATCGTATCTACACGTGCATGGATGTAAATGTTCATCAATTTTAATCTACACATAATTAGATGTTATATCCAAAGATTTAAAATTAAAATAAATGTCGAAATCGAATGTAAAATTAATCATATTCGATTTGAATAGAAAATAAATGAGTTGAAATTTAAACTTAAATCGAAAAATTGATAATGAAATTGGAAAATTGATAATGAAATTGAAATATTGATAATGAAATTGAAATATTGAAGCTTTGATTTAAATTACATTGAAAAAAATATGTTTTTATTCAATCAATTAGATT
Organism: Resseliella maxima; assembly: GCA_029041755.1. NCBI lineage: Eukaryota > Metazoa > Arthropoda > Insecta > Diptera > Cecidomyiidae > Resseliella > Resseliella maxima. Next base: position 1,101,208 of record JAQOWM010000069.1, read on the forward strand.
ATGTAATCATTTCAATCAATTAGATTATGTAATTAAAGATTAAAAGAAAGAAAGAATTATGAAAATTTAATAAAATTCAACATTATTTGAATTTGCAACAATTGCACAAATGAATGAATTGAGAGCAGGTCGAAATGTTTTTACACACAATTCTTGTTTTTTTTTTATCATGGTGAGTTCCAATGATTTCTTAGATAATATTTAAATGATTACTGTTTACTAAAAGTTCCACACACACACACACACACACACATACACACACACACACACAAAAATGCTTTAAATTTGATCAGTAGGCGATTAAACAAACAAACAAAAGAATAAAACAAACAAACAAACAACATAAATAAATACATATATATATATATATTTAAAAAGCAGACAAAGAAAAAAAAAATATAAATAAATTTAACTAACAAAATTGTATTTACGAAGTGTTATTATCGATCATATCACAATATAGAGAAAAAAACAAAGAGTCAAGAGATATTATTTAAATAATACAAATAAGATAGGCATATGTAATAATAGTAATTGTATCTGCCTCTCCTTTTTCGGTCTGTGAGTTATAAAACGTGTATTCCTATGAAAAATCAGTAGAAATATATTTTACCTTAACGTAATGTGTGTATATACAGAGAGAGAGAGAGAGAGAGAGAGAGAGAGAGAGAGAGACAGAGAGAATCGTTGCATGCAAACGTATCGCACGATAATTTATGTAATCGCTTGTTCGGCTGCCTAAGATTCCCCCATTCACGAACACGATCACACCACAAGTATATATTGTTATGTATATACTACCACTGTGCGATAGAGCAGTGTTACATAAACACTTTGAGTATTTTTTTTTTTTTTTTTATGCAAACAGTAAATTTGCTAAATGCTTAATCAACTATAATGCATATATAAATCGAAAAAAAAAAACAAATTCCAAAAGACAAAAATGAATAATAAAAAAAAAAGGCAAAGTCAAGTCAAACAAGTGAAATATATAATTCTAATAATAAGAAATTGACTGGAGCGCTTTCCATGACCACCGAACGTACACCTGACAAATTAACACAAATGCATTGCTAATGATTTGAAAGCAACTGCAATCAGTATCTGCGGCATTTATTGTTAGATTGCATATATTTTTGTTGAAAGTCATTTTACATATAGATTTCTGAACACCGTTAACACTCTAGCCATTTATGTAATTTTCTCGAAACAAAATCAAACCTCAAATACTTTTCTCCCCTTAAAATTCTCTCATTTTCTTTTTTTTTTTTTAACTTTAAAACAACAACAACTTACAAGCAGGTGTTAGATTAAAATAGATGGCATGGATTCGATTTCAAAGTGTTTTTACACACTTATCTGTTCACCATTTTCCACAGACATTTCTATCGAAATGCAAGTCTCCTGGGCATTTGAAATTGCAATCGTTTTGTCTAGAAACATTTTAGTTTATCTAACTCTCTCTCATTGATCTTTCTCTCTGTCTTTCATTCTTTATTTATTTATGTCTCACACTTTCTCAATATCAAAACCTTCCTCCCCCCCCTCCCACTTTTTCATCTTTCTTTCTCTCTCCCTTTATCTCAGTCTCGCAACACCTTGTTCTATTTGTCTTGTTCTTCTCTAGATTTTCTGTTCCATTGTTTGGTTTTCATTTCATTTTCACTGCATTAGTTTGCATCATTCAGTTGCCAACAATGGCAATGGCAATGGAAAAAACAAACATTTGTGAATGTCTGCACAAATCCATGAAAAGTTCCAATAATAAACCAGAACCTATTCTATTGTATTTTTTATACACATGTTAATCTCAATAAGAACAAAAAAAAAAAAAAAATAAAAATAAATATTTCTCCTATTTCGATGTACCTAAAAAAGCAAAGCAAAAAAAAAGAATGGAAATCAACTGATTTTTAGTTAAGAAAGAGAAAGAAAAAATAAAATAAAAAATACCAAAATAAAAATAAAAGGCAATTGAAGTAAATATATATTGTAAACAACAACAACTTAGTATTAAATGATATGCTATTCGCATGTAACTTTGTCGTATTTGATGTATAAACTGTGTTATATGAAAAATAAAATAAAACAGAACCAAAACTACCATAAATTACTGAACTTGATATATATATATATACATGAAGTGAATGGAAATACAAATGAATGAAAAGTAAAAAAAAAAAAAAAACAAAAAAAACAAAATAAACTTAATTTTATGGTGAATTTAATCTCGAACTCCAACTCAATTATAAACTCGAGATTGAATTGAATGAATGTTTATTATCGGCCCAAACAGAAATAGTAGTCATAATAATAATAAAAAAAATATATAGCAATAATTTACGTGACACGTGAATTTAATGATTATTATCATAACGAAAACAAAAACCAGAAGAGAGAAAGAGAGAGGGTGAGAGGGAGAGAGAGAGGGTGAGAGGGAGAGAGAGAGAGAGAGAAAGAGAGGGAGAGAGAGAAAATCATCAGTTGAATAAAGATACCGCACGTATAATTCAAAGAAGTTTCTATATTTAACGAATACTAGCACAATCTCAATCTCATCATATTTTTTGCTCTCCATAATTATGGATTAACAACATCGTAAAAACTATGTGGTCTGTACTTTATCAGCACATAAATCGAGATAGTGCTAATGTTCGGGAAACATTGAAATTGTTTCATATTCATTATATGTGTAAGATAAAAACACAAATATTGACTAACATGAACCATGAACATAAAGAAGACACAAAATACAAAAAAAAAAAAAAAAAAAAAAGAAAAGAAAAAAAAAATGAAAATATACCTATTGATGTGGAATGAATGATTTAGCAACACAAAATCAGATGATCAAATTAATAGTTTATTAAGTTAATTATTCGAAAAGAGAAATGATATTAAATAAATTGACAATGCCTTCGTTACAAAAACATAATCTAGCTCGTATTTCAATTAAGTTCCATTTTCAGCAATCCAAAATTTGGTTTTGATACGGTTTTTGTTACTGTGCCAATGTGCAAACGATGAAGGATGATAGTATCATGGCCTTCAGTTTGACCTACGGGAATACGTGAACCAAATTTCATCGATAAAGAATAGAGTGAGAGAGAGAGAGAGAGAGAAAGAAAAAGAAAGTGAGAGAGAGAGAGTGAGAAAGAGTGACAGAGAGTGAGAGAAAATAGACGAAGCAAGAACTTCATCCGTTGAGTGTCATTCGATCAATATCAATGGCAGTCCCTTAATAATATTTCAAATACATTTTGAAATAGTGAAAAGAAGCGAAAATATTCCGGTTTCTCTTAAATTGAATGACATTAGGCTGATATCAATTTTTGTATCGTCCTCAATACCGTATGAATGTGTTGAAAATGAAATGTGCTGAAATATTGAGCATTTTAAACATGGAAATTGGATGTATTCAATCGAAAAATGTTCGAAAGCGCTGAAGAGTTTTCGAAAACTCGACAAGGAAGGAAGTAAGCAATAAGGCGCGAAAATGAATTTTAAATTTTCCCTTCGATATAACACCGAATAGTTTTCACACATCATTGCAATGCGTTGGCGGTATTCCGGAGTGACAGCGATTTCCTTTTTTCTTTTTCTTTTTCTTCTTCTGCTTCTGCTTCTTCTTCTTATTAATATTATTGAATCTACATATATCGTTGTGTATATCCATTTTGGCATTGATGAAGTGTCTCTTTATGCAAACAATTTGCATTTCTTTGCAACGCAAATGATTTCAAATTGTAGCCATAAACAAGATCAAGTGGGGGAGAGGGGGTGTTAACAAAAAGGAAATTTTCCCAAAACGTAGAAAAAGAAAAAGAAAATCAAATAGAAAATTACAATTGGTTTTTCTTTGACATTTTCGTTTGTTTGATTTAGTTTGTCTTAAGCTTTTGATAACAATTCGCTGCAATATTATGTATATATATGTGTGTTATATTTCAAAAACCACTGAAATTGTCACAAATATTCTATCAAAAAACCATTTTCGCATCTTTAATAGAATCAAGTTCATGACTGGATAAAGGATTTTCATGGACACAAAATTGTTGATATTTATGCGGCAAAATAATCTTGAATCACATCACAGTCGAAAACAAACAATGGAAAAAACATGACGAAATATTTTTATCAATGCGAAACGAGGCAAGGCAAAATGTATCATATACTTTTGGCACCAAAGAGATTTTAGCACATGGTAAGTCGGCAATTGAATGGCGAGGTGAATGAAATAGAGATGAAAATATTGGGCAAACACGAAATCGAATCAAGAATAAATTCAATTTGCATACACAATTTTTTGGTATGTGTTAGTTGTATGAATACGAGTATGTGTGAATAAAAATACATTTTTATCATTTTTCGAAGTTTCAATATCATGTTATGGGTTTTTGTGTGTTATTTTTTTTTACGCTTTTACTCTCCAATTCTAATCTATTCTCACTTTCACTCTCTCACCCTTCCTCATTCTCTCGCTCTATTTCATCCACATTCTTACTCCAACTTCCTCCCGTTCTAATTTTCTATTTCTCTCTCTCTATCTCTTTCTCTTTCTTTCTCTCTTTCTCTCTCTCTCTCTCTCTATATCTCTCTCTATCTCTCTCTCTCTCTCTCTCTCTCTCTCTCTATCTCTCTTCCTCTCTTTCTCTTTCTCTGTTCCTCTCAATTTTTTAACTTTTTTTTTTCTATCTCTCTATCTTTGCTCCTAATAAACTAACCGCGCACACAAACATTGACACTTAAACGATAACAATGTTGAAGGCATATCGAATTGAGTTGAATTGAATATAGAGAAATATGAGAATTGTGTTATTGATGCTCGCATATTTTCTATGCTCGATTTCTTTATATATGCACAAAAAAAGCGAGGAAAGAAAAAAAAAAAAAACAATGAAAAAAAAAGCGAAGAAACATGCCATACTTGATTTGATAGTGAATGGCGAAGTCAGCGTCGTCGCCGACCTCATCGTCGTTTTCTTCGTCTTCATCGTTGTCGTCGTCGTCATCATCATCATCATTGGCGTTGTTGTTGATGTCGTTTGATGTTGGGGGTCTTCAGTACTGTTGTTATTTTATTATCTTGATGTGATGGTGAATGTTTGTTGAAACGACGGTACGGGAACATTTTTGCATTTGATATTTCCTTTGCCAATTGAGCTTAAGTAGATTGTTGGATGATGTTGATGTTGTTGTTGATGAAATATATTCAAAAAGAAAAATTGAGCCAGTGCTTGTCCTATGCGACTTTTCAAGTGATGGTAAATAAGCAATAGACACATACAACATACAACAAACAACCATGAAATATCTATATATACATAAATATATTCAAAACTAAAAGTTACTCATATGTAAATGTTTTGAATACGCGCTGTGTTGTCTTCCTTACTTTTTTTTCTATTTCTGTTTCTCTTTCTCTGTCTTTGTGTCGTATTTTTGTTTTTTTTTTTCTTTTTTGTGTAATTGAAATATAACTTGCAACATAAACACATTCACTTGTACTTGATGCGTGTGAAACCGAATCGTTGGAATATAAATGCCTATGGAAAATATCACACATGTTGCAAACCATCAAATATCGTATACAATACAACAACCAATATCGCAAATAGAGAATTTTACCGTCAAATGGCGTTCGTTTTTTTTTTTTATTAAATAAAATTTTATTTCTTTTGCCAAAGATCAAAAATGAAGAAATAGCTAAGTTTTCGTGTTTCATTTTCTACTATGATCAAATGACTAAGTGTGTATATGTGTCATTCCATTTCTCTTTCATTCTCTCTTTCACTCTCTCTCTCTCTCCCTCTGTCTCTCTCTCTCTTTCTCTCTCTCTCTTTCTCTCTCTCTATTTTTGTGTGTTTTTGTATCAAGAATCCGATTTAAGAATCATGCAAACAAATGCTTGTTGGCACACAACACGCACATATCGCCATAATGTCGTTTAGTCTCCATGTAAGTATATACTATGCATATTAGCGCGCCGATTTTCCATACAAAATACATCGACCGAAAATATTCAAAACTCTTGTTAAATTTCCATAAAAGAAAATCAAAGCTTTACATAAATGCCAACATGAATATAAAATGTATCATTTCATTGCACTAGTCGACTACTGGAGAGTCAAATCGGATAAAAAAAAAAAAAAAAAAAAAAAAAAATGAAAAGAGCGCACGAATAAAGGAAGAAGAAGTAAAAGAGAGAAGAGAAGAGAAGAGAAGTGAATTGAGAAAAAAAAAATATACAACATGAAACAGCACAACTCACACTTTGGAGGAAACGGCATAGAGAGCAGCAACAAAATCGTTTTATGTTGTGTTTTTTATGTGTTTGTATGCGATTCAACTTGTTTTATTTTTTGCACCACAGTTTTCTTTGAAAAAATTTCGAAACATTTTTGTGTGTTTTCTTTTTTTTTTTGCTCTTCTTCACAACCATGCCATGCACAACGAAACAAAAATTGTGAAACTTTTTTTTTTCTTCGTTCTTTTTTTTTTTTTTTTTTCTTTCTATAAATTTTTGTAAAATTGTATTCGCAATCGCTTTCATGGAACGAAAAAATGAGTATCAAGCGGAAAAAAAACGAATAAAAAGAAGAAAAAACACATTTAATTACATTTTCGTTGAATGTAAGCAACTCATCCCTCTTCGTTAACTATAAACAAAAATATATATAAAAAAAGACGAAAAAGTGCATCATAAATATTGAATTTACATAATATTCAAATCAATGGGTTCAACGTCGCGGTCACATAAACATCTATGGCGCACCACATCACAACTCACTGACTGGCTGGCTGGATGGCTGGCTGACTAATTACAAAATTACAAATAAACCGTATGGCTTATATATAATATGAAGCGAATGAACCATAAAATGTGAATACTGAAAATGCACAAAAATGTCTGTGTGTCGCAACCAATTAATCAAATTATTCGTTAATTTTTCCGAATAAAGGAAAATTCAACGCAACACATAAAATCTAGACAAAAATTCATTTAGAACATTGTAAACTAGCAATAGCATTAAATGATGCGATCATTTAAATTAGTTAAGTAGCGAAAACAAAAAAAAAAAAACAAAAAAGCATACTACACATGACATGTGTTTTAGAGCAAAACAAGCCACAGCTAGTTGTTCGGTCAACAATTTCCATCGTCATCAGCTTATAGAAATATAAATGAACTTAACTCAATCAACATTTTACTGGTATTTCAACAAGAATATTTCTCAAAATTCAAATCAAATGTGACAGCAACAGCACCAGCACCAGCTGCAGCAACAGCAATACGCTTTTTATCGCTTCGTTGAATCATTTATTTCGTTAATTTGATTCTCCATCGACTATAATGAATGGGTAAAAATTTTAAATGGAAAAAGCCTATCGTTGTTTTTCGTCACTTATTTTTTTTTTTTTTTAATTTTTTTTTTTAATTCGTTGAATTATTTTTCCTTCGTCTTTTTTCCCGTTGCAATGCTTCTTGTCATATTGTATTTTGGTTGCATCGATTCATCATCACATTCTGACACCATTTTGCCCACATACCGTTCTTTTTTTAAACGAAATGCAAATTGCATGGAAACAACATTCTTTCGTCATTAGTGAACTAAAAAAAAAACATCGATCTTTTGGTGGAATCATCAATTCTGTGAAATTATTCTTATTTATGAAAAAAAAAATGAAAAAAAAAATAATGGAGAAAAAATGAACAATTAAATAGAAAAAGCAATTTTTAGAGGAAAATTTTCTGTTAAGTGTCAATTGTTTTCGAATTATTCAACATTCTTAACTTTAAGCGTATGGTGGTTTGTTGTTTAAAATAGGAAAGATTAAATATCTCAAAAATAAGAGAGAAAAACATTTAACCACAAAGTCTGTTTTAAAATGATCAAGAATATGGTAACATTATACAACCAATGAATCACTGACACTTGCAAAACTAAATGGTTTTCAATGTACGAATTGGATCAAGTATATATGCATTATTCGTGCACATAAAAGTTTATTGCAGTGTGTTTTTACTCAAAATCAGAGTTCAAATGAAATGGTTTTGTGACATGCATAAAGAAAAATTACATTGAAAAAAAAAAAAAAAAAATAATAATACTTAAGCTCACAAACCACATCAGCTTTTATAGAACGTCTAGCTGATTGCCACTAAACGAACTGGAAAAGTTTCCTTTCAATTTCTTCCTCTTTCTGTCTTTCTCTTTTTCTCTCTCTCTCTTTCTCTTTGTTTCTCTCTCTTTCTCTCTCTCTGCCTCTCTCTCTCACTCTCTCTCTCACTCTTTTTCTCTTTTCTTCCCTTTTTTTTCTCTCTTTTTCTCTCTCTCTCTCTCTCTCTCTCTCTCTCTCTGTGTGTCTCTCACTCTCTGTCTCTCACTCTCTCTCTCTCATTCTCTTTTTCTCTCTCTCGTTCTCTCATTTTAATTCCGTTAAAATCACACAACAAAAAGCCACACAACAAGACTTGTATGATTCGCGTGTATGAGTTATTTTGTGTCAAAACTTATACCAAAATGTTTATCGTTTTAACATCTTGCTTAATTTACAATTTGATGATATATTTTCCTCTGTGTCTATCTCGCTCTCATCTTTTGAATCATAAACGTTCCTATAAAATATACAACTTTTGATTGTAAGTTTAAGTTGTTGCTTTGGTTTAATCATATTTCAACTCTCTTCCTTTCCTCTATTTCTTTTCGTTTTTTTTTTTTTTTCTCATCATTTGTTTAAGTTTTCATTGCAAATGTCATTCACGTTTACAACAAAATACAAAGATCAATTGCG
>JAQOWM010000069.1:1115000-1152500 GCA_029041755.1 Resseliella maxima
TACCATATTGTGCACATTTTGATGACTCGAAGGCAAAATATTCTAAATAAATGGCAATCCAACGACCATTCATTTTATCGCAATTTTGTTGATGGTAACTTTTTCCATTTGATGCACACAATTTAAATGTATTTGCATTGTTTTTTTTTTTTTTTTTTTGTTACATTGGTTAACAAGTGAAAGAAAGAGAGAAAGAGAGAATGAGAGAAAGAGAGAATGAGAGAAAGAGAGAATGAGAGAAAGAGAGAGAGAGAAAGAGAGAGAGAAAGAGAGAGAGAGAAAGAATTAGAGAGATAGAGGGAGAGAGAAAGAGAAAGAGGGAAAGAGGGAAAGAGAGAAAGGAAGAGAAAGAGAGAGAAAGAGAAATTGAGAAAGGAAGAGAGACAGAGAAGAGAGAGAGAGAGAGAGAGAGAGAGAGCAAATTACAGTTTCATTTCGAATTGTAGTGCGATCGTTTTTGTTCATGCATCTATCAAGCAAATATCTCGAATTTGATGTTATTGTGTTCAAAAAATCATCGCGTTCCCATCATATTCCCTCAACTCATCACTTTTCATCCTGAATTCTTTACAACTTGTTCCCAATTCTCAAATTTTTATTTCTAATACTAAACTTAGAAAAAAACGCATCTGTCAGTTTGCGGTATATCTTCATTTATGAACATTTATTCGTCCAATTGAAAAAATTTCCTTTTTTTAAGGAATCTCTTTGAAATGCTTTTTTTATGATCGATGGAAAAAAAGAAGTATTTATCATCAAAAGAAACATTACAAATTGTTATGCGCTGCCATCAAATAGATTAATCTTTAATACTAAATAGTCTAGTTTCGTAATACAAAAATTCCATTGAGTTCACTTTATTGAAATGTCTGTCTAAAAATGATGAAAAAACCATTCGAAAATTCGTTTTTTTTTATAGAAATATTCTATTACAGATAATGTAATATAATGTAAAAACTGAAAATATGCTTGAAAAGTTATGTTGTTAATTTTTTTTTTTTTAAATATCAAAATGAAATTAAAACAAGTTTTCGTGTTATGTTTCTGGGAATTTTCCCCTTTTTTATCGGTTAAATTCATACTTTTTTTTAACACAAAATGTTTGCCTTTGTCACCTTTTTGTCAAATTCAATTCTTGTTACCCAATTCATTATAAAGAGTGTGTGTGTGTGTGTGCGTATTAAGTAGAAGCATTAGCGTGAAAAAATGGTGGCGCATATTTGGTACACTTTGTTAATGAACAAAACATTGATGAAAAAGGAATAATAAAGACCATTGACACTCCTTGGTTTAGAACGTAAATGATGAGAACTCGTGATGTCTCCGTAAAAAGTGGCAGAGCAAATGCAAAACATAAAAACTTACTATGAATATAATCAAACCGATGTGAATAGAAATGAAAAGAAAAAAAAAAAAAAAAAAAAAAAAAGATCAACGTCATGGTACATTCAACTTACACAGACAGATAATGAAAAGACTTAAACAAAAGATAATTAACAATATAACGAAAATTGACCATGATGGTTCACATAGCATTACTATATGGCGCATGGTTCTTTTTAATTTTCAATTCATATCGAATTCAAAAGATGTTTTATTCAAACTTATTCAACGGCATTAATTTGTGGCGTCTAACAATTTCTATACACCGGATATGGGCAACAACAAATTTTACTGATAACTTTTGTCATACTGTGCTGTAAGTGTGCTTACTGGCATGTCATTTCTTTTCGAATCATGTTTATGGAAAATTTAAACATTATTTTAGTTGTTTAAATTATAATTTTATTTCAATTAAAATTACAATAGATTCACGAATGGGATAAGACTACCACACGAGCTTTTTGTCTGAAAGAAAAGAATTTTAAAACCGTTGGTTCACGATGTAGAAAAGTGTTCATCTTGTGAAAAGCATGAAAATTGTATTTTGGGTGAACTTTTTGAAAGAGCTTTTTTAGTGTTGTTGTTGCTGTTGTTGTTGCTGTTGTTGTTGCTGTTGTTGTTGCTGTTGTTGTTGCTGTTGTTGCTGTTGTTGCTGTTGTTGCTATTGTTGTTGTTGTTGTTGTTGTTGTTGTTGTTGTTGTTGTTGTTGTTGCTGTTGTTGCTGTTGTTGCTATTGTTGTTGCTGTTGTTGCTGTTGTTGCTGTTGCTGTTGTTGCTGTTGTTGTTGGTTTGATTTCCTTTTTAACAGTTGTTCGTTATCGTTGATGAGAGCTGTTGACATTGTTTATGGATTGGCAATATCAATATAAAAGTTTACCTTGTTGATTTCAGAGCTTTCAAAGTCACTACAAGTGCTTTCATTGTTCAAGAGCTTTTTCCTAAATGAAAAATAAACTTTTTTTTGTCAAGACAAGCTTTGATATGCTTTTATTTCCGCCAGTGCATGCTTTCGATGGAGCATTCTTTTCCGTTGGGAATTGGAGAATCAACCACTTGAAAAAAAAGACAAAACATGAAGCTTTTTGCCGTTTTATGAATGGGAGTAAAAACTAAAAATGATGGTTATCAATGAATTTAGTCAGTAATCACAAATGACACAATGTAGTTTTGTTTGTGAGTGTCAATGTTTGTTTCATTTATTCTCTCGCATATTTCATACACTACATTCAGATATTTATTTATTTTGTTTGGTTTTTGTTGTACAATATGCTAATTATTGTTTACGTAAACTCATATAAATTTAGACCATATTCTTGTTATACACATAAATATTTTAATCGTCAAAAATAGATCAGTTTTCAATATTTTGTTTTTTGTTTTGTTATGTTTTTTGTTTGTTTAGTTTTGTTTTGTTTTGTTTTTTTCATTATGTTTTAAATTTTGCTTTAATTTTGTGTGTAATTTTGGTATAATGCTTTTATCGTTATTCATTACATATGTGTAATTTAATTTATTAATTTAATACTTATTGTTTGTATTGATTTCGATTTAGTTGTGTCTGTCTGTCTGTGTGTGTGTGTGTGTGTGTGTGTGTGTGTGTATGTATTATTTTATTTTTTCTCAATCTTTTTTCATTATATGTTTTTAAAAATGTTTTAGTCACTGGCTTAAAAAAGTGATTCTATATGATTTTCATGTTTGTTTTGTCTAAATGGTGAACACATTGTTTCTGTGCGTAAATGAGAATAGTTCATAGTCTTTGTTGTTGTTGTTGTTGTATATATGTATGTTTATATTGTCAATGCGAACAACTAAAGTGGTTTTTTTTTTGTATGCAATTTTTTCTTTTTTTTCGATTGAAAATAGAATGATCGATGAGGACAGTCGAGGAGTTTCGGCAAAAGCAAAACAATTCAAATGAAAATTGGCTCTCATTTACCTGTTTTCGATTAACTACGGAATATAAATTAAATTGATTGACTGTCCATCGCGTCCGTCTGTCCGCCCGTCTATCCGTCCGTCTGTCTATCCGTCCGTCTGTCTATCCGTCCGTCTGTCTATCCGTCCGTCCGTCTGTCTATCCGTCCGTCTGTCTATCCGTCCGTCTGTCTATCCGCCCGTCTGTCTATCCGTCCGTCTGTCTATCCGTCCGTCTGTTTGTCCGTCCGGTCATTTGTTTATCTATTTTGTTATCGTCTCTATTGATTTAATTTCAATTTGAAATTAGAAAATGGACTCAATTTTTATTCATCTAATATTGACACATTGTTTGGTTTCATTGAAATGAATTTGCAATTTACCGTTTATCGAATGCCAACAACAAGTCAATTTATATTACCATATCCACAACCCAAATGGTTTTCAATTGTATATTCAATTTGCATTAGTAATTTTAATTCATTTCTTTTTCTATATGTATATACCAAATAAAATTATTTCTATTTATCAACATATTATTTAAAAACATATTTCTTCGTCTAAAACATTATCATATCGTTCCCGTTTAATTCAATTTTTTTCTGTTTTTTTCTTTTTTTTTTCTTTATTCAATCTGTATTTGTTGACATTTTTACGGGGCACATTCTTAACAATAGATAAAATATTTACAAATTTTTTTTTCTTTCTTTCAAAAACTAATAAAAAAAAAAAACAAAAACAAAAACAAATTTCTTATAAATTTGATAAACCTTTAAAACCATATACAAATTAAATGAAATAAGAAAAAAAAATCAATGTTTACAAACAAATGGGCGAAATGAAATGTACATCGCCAATATATTTTGTTATTCATTTTGAAACTATTTCTTTTCTCTTTATTGGAGTTTTTCTTTTTTATATAGTTAGTTTGTCCGTACACTCGAAATTAATGTGTATTTTTTTATGCAAATGTATTTTGTATGTTGACATTCGAGAATCGGGAATATTATGCGACAAATTTGTTTATTATGTATTCAACTAGATATTCAATTCGATGCTGGTTTTCATAAATTGTTTATCATATTCTTCTAAACAAGAAATAAAAAAAAAATAAATAAAAGAAATGATTCAATGATTTTTCTTTAATCGAGTGAATGCACAGTGTACCTTTACATTGATTTGATTTGAATATTAAAGATGTTTTAAACGTTGTACAGTTTCCGAAATTTCGATGAAAACATCAGAGAGATTTTTGTTTAGCTAATTTGTTTTTTTTTTTTCTTTTTTCGACATACATTTACAATTTATTCGCCTACATTTACATTGTTATAATTTTTTTTTTTTTGTTTTTGGTTTGAAATTTGTTTAATCTTACTATTGATTATAGACTTCGAAAAAAAAACAAAAAACAGAAAAAAAAAACATTAGATTTTCACATATACAAATAGTGTAAACAATTACGACTATGCTTGAATAATTTCAGTTAATGGTAAATTGTATTTCCATTTATTTGTTATATCGGCGAATCATTTATTGACGACGCACATTATCTCTGGTTGATTGGTACATAATTTGTTACGTTTTGTTTTTTGTTTTTTTTTTTTTTGCGGCTATCGGCCTAGTTTTTGTCGCTTGTAATCTTCTTCTTCTTCAGTTCTTACTCTATTTTTTTTTTAATTTCTTCTTGTTTTTCTTTAAATTTCTTCGATTTCTTTGAATCACTTTCCTGTGTCCACTTAACTGGCTTGTATCCATCCACACTTATTGAAATATGATTTGCTTTTTTAAGTATTTGTTGATCTTTTTTTGCCATTAAACATACAGTTACATACATTAGTATATAGTAAACTTAGTTTATATTAGCTCTGGAAAAAGTTTATTGCTAGTTTCTTTGCCATTTGATTGGGTTTTTTCCCTCATTTTTATCGTATTTTAAAATCATATTCGCTTGTCTCTTTCATTTTATTTCCGTCTAACTTTCATAATTTCTTTCTTTCTCTTTATCTTTCTAATAATTTCACACTTTCATTCTCAATCTATTTCACAATCATTACTTTTCAACTCTAACTTTTACATTCGTTTCCACATTCTCATTTACTTCAATTTTTTACATAATGCTTTTTACCACTCATATTTTCACTTAAATTCTCATACGCACGTTATGATAAATTTATGTTGAAATTATTTTCATAATTTCAATGTTATCAAATCAAAATGTCAAAGTAAATGTAGGGATGGGAATTGGGATGTTGGTGGGGGTGGAGATGGAGATGGAGATGGAGATGGAGATGGAGATGGAGATGGAGATAGGGATGGGTATGGGTATGGGGATGGGGACGGAGAAAGGATGGGAATGGGAACAAAGCTGGTATTTAATAAATAAAAAGCAAAATTCGATAAATCATTTCCAATCGATTTTTTGTGTGTATGTATTTTTAAATAAATGAAACCAATTGAATGATAAATTATATAACAAACGAAATTAAATAAATTCGATGAAACAAATACAGAGATGATACCATTTCACTAAACCACAATTTAAATACACAATGAACGATTGAAGTATGTAAATATATATATCTTTTTCTGTCTTTAAAAATTTAATCGCCATTATTGTATAAAAAAGAAAATGTCTATATGTTTGTTGTCCGTTTCATTTCATTCGTGTATCTTTTGAGCTTATAAATACTATATTGCCAAAAAGAAGAAAATTGCTTTGTTCCATTTTTTTTCACCTATTTCTTCTCCATTTGCTATTATTATTATTTATTTTCTATTCTAAAAATGACTCGTATTTTTGTGTTTTGTTTAAATTTTCATTATGATGTTTCAATGTCATTTCAAAAACTCAATTTTCAGCGAGCAATTTTCATTAATTTTTGTGTTTGGGTTAGAGAAAAAAAGAATCGAACATTATCATGGATACAAAATATACCATTGAGAGCATTTTGAAATAAGTGTAAGCTATTGCACTATCGGATGAGCATGAATAACTAGTAAGTGAAAAACCAAAATTAGATAGCAAAAAGTATTTCATTTTTTTTTTTCTTCACATTTTTCTTGTGTGAAGAGAGAAAAGCTTTTTTTTTTTTGTGTGTGTGTTGACATTTTTCCATGATTGTGTTAGAATGCTGATCGAATTTTCTCTTATGAAATGTAAACAAATCGATGTTTTTCGCATTACACATTTTTCGCATCTTTTTTGAATGAAAAAATGATGGTGTGAAAAAAAAAGAAAAAAAAAAAAAAAACGGGAAGAAAAACCGAAAAAAAATAGCGCGTGAATCGGTGGTATTTTTAATATCTACGCAGTACGCACACATTTATATACTTTGTTGTGCAAATGTGTCTTCGCAACGAAAGTACTTTGATCGATTGGAGGGCTTATTGTAATACCAGTTGAGATGTTCGTTCAGGTTGTGCGTTGGATTATAGCATAAAGAAATTCCGTTACAAATGTTTGATGCCATTTCGGCACATTGGTATATAAACAGGAAAGAAAAAGAAAATATGAATAAGCGAGAAAATTGAGAATGAGATAGAGAGAAAGGGAGAGAGAGAGAGAGAGAGAGAAAGGGAGAGAGAGAGAGAGAGAAAGAGAGAAAGAGAGAAAGAGAGATAGAGAGATAGATCTGGTGGAGGAGAGTGTGAAGAAGGAAAACAGATAGAGAGTTAGCGATATGGAATGAAAGTTTCAGCTTCAAAATAAAGAGAAAATGTGAAAGAGTGAGAGAGAGAGAGAGAGAGCCGATAGGAGCTCAACTGGAAGATGATGTTGCAAAATGATTTGGTTATATTGCAATGGCTGCTCATACATTTCACAATAACATATATCAGCAAGTACATATTCAATTTTGTGTATATAAAATCATATTGTATTCGTATGTAATTCGGTTATATTTCACAAATTGATGAATATGGTGACAGGTGATTGGCACCCATTTCATTTCTACTATATCACATATAAATTTGGTAACCATGAAAAGAAAATGTTAAATCGATGTGAATGCATGACCAAATCAAATGTATAAAAGGAAAAACCCATTTGAAACGACAATAAAGTGCATGAAAATTAAGAAGAAGAAGAAGAAAAAAAAGAAAAAAAAAAACAGAAAAAAAAATGATCGAAATATATAAAATAAAACATAATATATTTGTCGCAGATAATTTATGTGATTCACAAAATCTAAACGTACAACCGAATGTGTCGAGGTCAAACACGGAAGCAGCTTAAATGTGATTGATAGAAATGTGTTCACTCATTTAAATATACAAATTATTCGTTGTTGAACATGAGTTTGTTTTTATGCATTTGTTTCGAACATCATTCTATCGATCGGATCCGATTTGTCGGTACTGTTATATCTGTTTTTTTTTTTCTCCCTTTTTTAACCATTTTCTTTTGTTCAATATTCGCAATAAATCTTGGACCTAAGTTCATTAGATGTCAGATGGGTTGATTGTAGCAAATTGTATTCATAACATTTGCGAGGCAAAGGTATAAATTGATCAAAAAGGTGTTTTTTGATCGATTTTTGTATGTTATTTTGAATCATGGATATAAATTGATTTTCATCGTTATACAACTTCCGTTGTTACATTGTAATTTCCTTGAATACATTTGGCAAACAAAACAAAAGATAAAAACAGTAATTGTTTGCTTAGGAAGAAGACTTTTTTTTTTAAACTCACTCACTCTCAGTAACTTTCTCCTTTTAACTGTTTAACAAACGTTCTAATGAAGAGAAGAATGAAAGGAGATTTCAGATTGAAAATCAGAAAATCAGAAAATCAGAATGCATTTTAAAATTAAATGCGTAATCGCTTTCATTTTGTGTTCTATTTACGTTTGCATTGTATTGACATTTTAATATTGAAAACTTATGCAATTTACGCCTCTTTTTTTTTCAATAAAACAAAACGAAAATAAAAATAGAAATCAAATGTATTGCTTAGACTTTTTCTCGTCCTTTTCCTCTCATTATTTCTCTTTCTTACCTTCCCATCCCGCCGTTCTCTCTCTCCTATTTTATATTCCTTTTCTTTTATTATTCTCACCTTTATTGTTTATAATATACAAACGAATTGGCCCATTTCTAATTAACAATAAAGTGAGTGAGAAATATTGAGTGTGACCTTTTTTTGTTACTTGTTTAGACACACACACACACATAGAACAATTGTTTTGTTTGGAGGGGAGGGTAGTGGTATTCTATGAATCCTTTTCTCCGTTTGCCAATTAAGTTGTTTTCAATTAAACTCGAAACGAAAAAACCCTTTTTGTTACTGTTCATGCAAAACCACTGAATATTTCATAAGGATCGATGAATTTGCATTACAATGATCTCTTTTAGGGTATCCAAAATTATACAAAACCGACCAAAAAAAAAACGAAAAAAAAAGAAAAAAAAACAAAAAAAATAATGTGAAAAAGATCTGCACAACCCGAAAATGTCGATAAAATTTTTAAATGCACTTAAGAGTTTTTCACATGAAACGGGTATGGAGGAGGGAGGAGGGGGGGGGGGCGAGTGGAAACGAAACACAAAAATAAAACAAATGACATTGCTTTAAATATTATATTAGCATTAGCATTGGCTTTAGCATATCTGAAATGGTTTTGCGCATTGAAAATGAAACATACCAATTGTAAGGTGCAAAAAGACAAATTACGATACTTAATATTCGTCGAGACAGATTGATAAACATTGTTGCTCTCTCATAAATTATATTGCTGTTGGTTTTGATTGTGTTGATTGCAATTTGATTTTAAATCTTATCCAAAATCATTGTATGTGTTGTGTGTACAAGAAAACATATAATTTTTTTTCATTTTTTTTTCTTTTTTTTTTTTGTTATTTTCATGTCACTTGCAGTTTTTTTTTTCATTTTGTTCATATTGATTTGAAATTCGATTGAATATTAAGCCTAGAATTTAGATATTCTGCCATATTTGATTATTGTCACAAAATAAATGCAAATGATGATTGAATTTTATAAACATTTACAATTGCTTGAAATCTTTTTATATCATCTATATGATCATCTTTTGTTTTGTACAAATTTCAAATGAATTTTATTCAATGATTTTTGTTTTGATTTTATGAATGTGAACATCGACAAATCTTTCTTTTTTTTTTTTTTTTTTAAAAAAAGATATTTTCGATGCAATCAAATCTACAAAACAAACAAAAGAAAAAGGTAAACAAACAAAAAAACGTAATCAGAAAAGGAAGACTGGGTTATTGTTCAATTATTGAGTGATTTACGGTCAGAAGACTCCATTTTTTTTTTGTTAGTTTGTTTCCTTGTGATTTTTAAGTACATGATTGTTGATTTGTTTTGTTCTAAGTGTATCTCTCTGTCTGGCAAACACACATAAAGACAATAAAAGCTTTTTTTTTTTCTCTTGTCTTAGTCCCATAACATCAGTTCATATTTGTTTTTGATTTTTCTTCCAAATTTTTCTTTTGTTCCTAAATCTCTTTTTCCTTTTTTTTTTCTTCTTCCTCAAAATCTCTAACTATGTGTTCTGTTCGTCAAGTCCCAGTCCTTCTCAAAACATATTTCTTTTTATCCTCTTCTTATTATCTTTCCACCTGTTTTTCTTTTTTTTTTACTTTTCTTCTTCCACTTCTTCACCTCCAAATTATTAATAAATCTATAGATTCGAAAACGGATCGCCAGCAAAACGATAAATTTTGCAATTTATACAAGACAAACACAATTATATATATAGCCTATCGTAATAGTCATACAAATAAAAAAAAAAAAAAAAAAAAAAATGAAAACGAATCAATTCACTTATTCGTAAGCGAAATTCAATCATCAATGTAGCGTCGATAAATACAAATAACACGCAAACATTTTGAACAATTTGATAGAATAAAAACGAAAATAATTTACAAAAAAAAAAAAAAAAAAGAAACAAAAAAGAACGCCAAATCACATACAACAAAATAATAACACCGCGACGGAAATGATAAGCAATATCAACAGACAAAAAAAAAACAAGAAAAAGTTTTTTCTTCTGTTCATTCATTTCAGTAAGCTGGGCTCTAATAACATATACAAAAATAAAACATAAAAGTTTCGTTTGAATTCCCTTTTTTTGTAAGCTATTTATAACTACGAATATAATTTATTTTTTCTTTAAATATTACGCATTTTGTTTTTGCTGTTTCTTCATTTACTTAAAAAAAAAATCTGTTTGTAAATAGTTTTTTTTTTTCTTTTCTTTATAAATCTTTTCTCTGATCTTTCGAGCTCTTTAACTTCGTTTCATTGAATTCAATTTACAACTTAAAAAAAAAAAAAATTGTTGCTTGGCATTTTAAACATTACGTTAGAGAATTTTTTTCTTTTCTTCTTTTTCATTTTCATTTAATTTTGAGTTTATGTCACATTCTTATACATTTTCATTTTCATTCATACTCTCACTCTCAAAATTGATTTTATTTGGTGTATACAGTTTTGTACTGCCAATATAAATATAAGTATTTACTACAAATGCACCGAAAACGTAGAATACACTTTGCGATTGTGTTTTGTTGCGGATGATGAACGAATGATCAGTGTTTATTGGTAAATATTGATGAGAAGTATAAACAACAACAATAACAACAACAACAAAAAAAAAAACAAAAAAACAAAAAAAAATTGATTGAAAACACAACAACGTATTATCATTGTTTACTCAAAATAAAATGAGAATATAAATAGTTTATGTGTTCAAAGCAAACATCAATAACACTTTATCATGTGACATCATCCGCATATCGATTTGATTCGACCGCGTATCCAACATGGGTATTCAACACTTTCAGTCTCTCTTTCTCTCTGATTACACTATTCACTTAAATATTGATACATTCATCTGATTCATGCACAATTCATTTAATTCAATTTCTTTTCATTTTTTTTTTTTTTTTTTTTTTCTTGTTACTCTTTACCTCTTTAAATTATATTGCATTTCTATTTTTATTTTGGTTTATGTTGCTGTTGTTTTTTTTTTCAAATATTTTATTTTTCTCTGTTTTGTTTATAAATGTTCGATTGCACACGATTTTAATTATTATAAACTTTCAGTAAGTTGTTCGCTGGTTCGGCGCTTTTGATGATGGGCCCTCAGGTAATTTTCCGAATAAACACTTTTTGCGCGACCATCATAACGTAAACTTGAGCGTCGATTATCTAAATCCAATTGTAAACGTGATGGTTTCCACCACGCGCAAAATAAACAATTTAATGTACTTTTGAACGCTTCCCGAAAATCACGATTGAAATATGCATAAATAAGTGGATTCAATGTAGAATTGAAATATCCAATCCAAAACAATATTGCGACTAGAATATCTGGTGACGGGCATTCCTTGCACAATGATGTGGTTAAATACCTATTGTATTGAAAATGATGAAAATATTTATAAGAGAAAATGATAGAGAATCAAATTGAGGGAGAGAGAGAGAGAGAAAAAATTTCACACTAAAAATACGATACAAATGTTGTGTGTGTCATGAGCAAAAATGCTATTGTGATGCAAATTCACCACAAAACTATCCATACACAAATTTCATACATATTATTTAGCCAATTCATTTGTATTATCCAAAATCGATATACATAATATATATATAATCACTAATGATAAATCTCTCTATCTCTCTTTCTCAGAGAAAGAGAGAAAGCGAGAATAATATACAATAGAAATGCAATTCTTTTAATCATTTTCCAATAAATGGTTTATTGGTCAAATTAAAAATGCATGATTGCATTTATGGTAAAATACTTACCACACGAAAAATGGTAACCAACATAATATGAACGTTCCCATGATGATTCCCAATGTACGGGCAGCCTTGTGTTCTCTTTTCATTTTGATCAAATGTTTATCTTTTGTCGGTGTATGATCTTGATCCACCTCATTCAATGTTAACATTTTCGATGAACCCGAACCGCTTAATGCCTCACCTAAACGATTATTTTTAAAATGTTAAAAGGAAGAAAGAGAAAAAGAGAGAGAGAAAGAGAGAGAGAGAGAGAGAGAGAGAGAGAGAGAAAGAAAGAGAGAAAGAAAGAGAGAAAGAGAAAGAGAAAGAGAAAGAGAAAGAGAAAGAGAAAGAGAGAGAGAGAGAGAGAGAAAGAGATAGAAAAGAGATAAAAATGAGAGAATAACCAGAGAAATGAAATAATTAGTACAATTTTACAAAAAAAAAAAAAAAAAAAAAAAAAAAATGTTTATCATCATATAATGTATGTATGAAATGTTGAATACAAATGCAAATGCAAATGAAAATGGAAAATTTAACACTAAACATTGAAAATGCAAATGATTACGATGATGGTGGACCGTTCAATTAAAATAACGAAATGTTCACATGCGAATCAACAATTGATTCAATTTTTGGGCCACCATGAATCAATTCAAATTTTAAAATTGAACGAAAAATTAATGTCGTTGATGGTAAAATAGAGACAACATAACCGCAACAAGATGAAATGAAATGGAATCACATGCATACAAATACTCACACAGTCATAAATATTTATTGGTTTTTGAGAGCAAAAATTTTTGCAGTGATGAACCGTGAAATGAGTAGAATCAAAAACACAAACATACACAATACAAGTGAAACAAACACAGATGCATATATGCATTCAACAAAACCAAATTTCGATGTTTATGTATTAACATTGATTTTGAGTCTTGTTATTTGCCTTACCATACGTACCATTTGTGCCGCCAGCACTCGAATGACGATGCATTAACATTGCATTGCCTTGCCGTGCTGCCAATTGTTTCTCTTGACGATTCGCCTCCCGAAATATCGCATAATAGGTAAATATCATGATTGTGCATGGTATCCAAAATGATATCGAACTTGATATTACCGCATACACTTTATTCACTTCAAATTTGCATTCATCCTGATGTAGTGCCATAAATTCTCTATGTGTATCAGTTGTATACCAACCAAGAAATATTGGTGTAAATGATAATACTGCGGGCGATATCCATGTGATCAATAACATGAATGCAACTACTGTTTTCGTTATGGTCATGGGATATTTCAATGGTTTTACGATGGCATAATATCTGTACACAATTGAAACGGGGGGGAAAAAAAAGATTAAAAAGAAAAAAAAGAAGAAATAAATATTGAATTAAGTGCGAATTGATTTCGAAACATATAGAATTCATTGAATAGAATTTCATCGTTTAAATAAAGTGTGAAAATTTCAAAAAAAAAAAAAAAAAATGTGAACTTACCTATCGACCGAAATGCAACAAAGATGCAATATGCTGGCCGTTGAAAAATAGACATCCAAACTATTCCATAAATCACAACAAAATTGTCCAAATGGCCATCTGTGAGAGAGAAACAAAATTTAATTTCATTATTTGGTTTAAATCATCTTGAATGAGCTTTAATTTTGGATTTTCAATCAAAAGTGCCTTGGATGACGAAAAGTAAAAATTTTTTTTGAAAATATATAAATTCTGTTGACAATTTCCATCAAAATGAAATACAACAAAATAATTTAACGATAATTTATTTGTGTTTTATCGTTTTTGAACACAAATAAATACATTCGGCTATTGTGTCATTTTTTTTTATTGTATTGTGTATTTCATTGTTCTTAATTGATTTGTTTACTCTCACTTTTATTTTATTTATTGCCGCATGATTGCCTATAATTCAAGTTGAATTATTCAACTTGAAATTGTGATTTGATTTAGTTTATTTTTGATAGTGAATGAAACCATAACACTCATTTGTATACTTAATTGATGCCGAGTGTTGTGAATCTTAAATTGGTAACGGGACAAAAAAAGAAAACAACTCAGACCGACATGAAAAGACCGACAATTTATACCTAGTCGTATTCATAACAGAAGTCTGCATGCTTACGAGTGGTAAAATGTGATGATATAGACGACACACAAATACATTGCATAGAATGGCATAAAGAATGATGGAAAGAAATAAGTTTGAGATGACAAAGTGAAAATGCAATGCAAATGAAAGTTGATGTTAGAATACATAAGAGAAGGAAGTAAATTGCAGAAGATGTAGAAGTGAAAATAAATGGAAAGAGACTAATAATAAAGGAAAAACTACACCCATTGAATGTGATATACCAAATAAAAATCTCACCAGCCACTTATCGCCTCAGGATGTGCACAAATCAAACGATAGCGGAAAATGTAGCAAAACGAAAACAAAAACAACAACAACAACTGACTGACTGAATATTCGATGTTTGCGTTGATTACAAGGACAGATGAAGAGGTAGCTTCTATGTTTGTCTCACTTTCGATCTCATTCCATTTTTATTTCAACACAATGTGTTTATACACACAAAATATTTTCATCTCTTTTTCTCTTTCTCCCTCTTCTCGCTATCTCTCTTTCTCTTTTTCTCTCTCTCTCTCTCTCTCTCTGCCTCTTTCTCATTCTCTCTTTCCTGCTCTCTTTTCTCACATCTTCACTGAGAAATATAAAAGTGAGAGAATACGGTAAACGTGTGAATAAGTATGAGGCATGGGAAAAAGAAAACGATGGCAATGGATTCAAGAAATAATGCATTCTTTTAATCGACTAACGAAGAGAAAAATGACATAATATATAGATAGACATATAGACTGTAGTACAATGTACACAGAGAGAAAGGCACAAGCACACATACATAGAGGCAATCCATTAAAGGCAAAATAAACTGACTGTAAACGAAGCACTGATAGAATGTTGCGCTATTGACAAAATAGCTACATTCATATTTCACCGGCTTTATTCATTTTGTCATAGACAAGTAAACTTGAGTGAATGCTCTTAACGAACATAAAGAGAGAATGAAAGAGAAAGATAGTGAAAGAGAGAGAGAGAGAGAGAGAAAGAGAGAAGAGAGAAAGAGAGAGAGAGAGAGAGAGAGAGAGAGAGAAAGAGAGAGAGAGAGAGAGAGAGAGAGAGAGAGAGAGAGAGAGAGAGAGCAAGAGAGAGAGAGAAAGAGAGAGAGAGCAAGAAAAAGTAAAACACAGAGAAAATGAGAAAGAGAAAGGGAAAGAGAGATAGAGCGTAAAAAGAGATATTGAGAGAGTGAAGTCCTATCTCTGTCTACACATGTGTATATATAGCATCAAAACCAAAAATTCCTGTGATATATAGATGGAAGATTATAGCTTCGAAAACGGATGACAAAACTGCTGTCGAGTAACAACAACAACAACAGCAGAAACAGAAGAAGCAACGAAAAAAAAAAAAAAATTTTGTATACAACTGTAAAAATGACACTAAAAATAAACGCTGTTGACATAACATAGCATCAATATAGAAAATCTCAAAACAGTTATATCGCCTTCGTTGTTTGTGTTTATTTTCTCACTTTGTCAAGCTATTGAGAAACAAAGATATACGTGTTTTTCTTATGATTACAAACGTTATCATGTGCTCCTTCGATACATTCGCCTCTCTCTCTCTCTCTCTCTCTTTGTTTCTCTATCTATCCATCTTTTAGTGTCTCATTCGCGTCCCTCATGGAATCACATCCAGTGATTTAATGTTGTTGTTGTTGTTGCTGTTTTTGTTGTTAGTGGTGGTTTTGGTGTTCGTGCTGCTACTATTGATGGCAATGTATTTGCCTAACACTGACCGATTAATGATTACACAGTTTTTCGCCAAAGAGAGTGTTCCTTTTTCTCTCTGTTATACATTTTCCCATATTGAATAACACAGTACGTGGAAAAAGAACGAACAAAACCGACCCAAAGAAATGAGTTCAACTAACGCGAAAATCCATTCACCGACAATTTATTTTCCGCATACAAAATGTCAATAGATAAAAACACAGAAAAAAAAAAATGTTGTGACTGCTTTTCAATGTGCTTATACAATTTTTCCACACAAACACACACTGCTTTCTTGTTCTCTCACACTTCCATACACACAATTGATGCTTTGATTTTTCATATTCAATACTCAAAATGATCGATAAAAATGTTCTAATTTTTGTTTTCACTGAAGTTATGTGTATATTTTCTCTACTTGTGACATGGACCAAAAAAAAAAAAAACCAAAAACAAAAACAATGAAAGAAAAACTCATGAGTATTTTTCAAGTTGTGGCTTTTGATCTTAAAATAACAAGTCAGACGTAAAAGTGCACTTGTCGCCTTCTATATTCTGGAATTGAATACAAGCACGCCACAATCATTCGGTGTGAAAAATTCATTCGGTGTGAAAGGATTTCTTTTTTTTTCTTTTTTTTTCTTTTTTTTTTAGCATCAAAATGGGAACAAATATTATTGGCTTTAATTGACGTGAAATAAATGCGCAAATTACCAAGTTCAAATCCACACAGAAAGATTGATTCAGTTGATTTGATTACAATAATTTTCTATATTTATGCAATTTTCTATATATATATATATATATTGAATCACAGTGAAAAGATTGAAGGAAAAAACAAAATAAAATAAATAAATAAATCTGATTCTTTTCTATTTTCATTTCAAATTCGTCATCTCTCAATCTATTTCTAATTTTAATATTAAGTCCGTGATCCGTTCCCATTCCAAATATTAGTTGAATGTTGAATGTCTGTTTTTAAGCCTATTTATAAACTTAAAATTATATCATTTGCCACACAGAAAATAAAATTGAAGTGTAGCAACAAAAATAAAAAAAAAAAAAACCAACAACAACAACAACCAATTGCTAAAAGATTTCACTCATTTTCGATTCTATGTTGATTAATTTTGATGTAGATTTTTATTTGATTTATTTATGCAACAAAAAGTCAATTTGTTGAATGTGATTGGATGTGGAAAAATCATATTTAATTACATCGATAGAAAATCAATGTTGAGAGCACATGAAAGCATTACAACAACAACAACAATATCATCAACAGAAAAACCCAAACACAAATCATGAACAGAAAAAAAAAAAAAAATAATGATAAAAGCAAAAACACGAAATCGTTGGGGAAAAACCATTTGATGAAAACGGCACTCGCTCAATTATTGACCATCAAAGGAGATGCTGAGAGAGAGAGGGAGAAAGAGAGAGAAAGAGAGAGAGAGAGAGAGAGAGAGAGAGAGAAAGAGAGAAAGGGAAAGAGAGAAAGAGAGAGAGAAAGAGAGAGAGAAAGAGAGAGAGAGAGAGAGAGAGAGAGAGAGAGAAAGAGAGAGAAAAAGGAAAAAAAGAAATGAAGCGAAATTGAGAGAAAAAAAAATTCTGCCATGATAGAATAACTGAAGTAATTTGATCGTTGTCTAACCGAAAGCATTGCCACATTTTATATTAACATCAGACCATAATATAGCCGCAATTAGTAAGCGATTTTGAGTAGACGTATGTTTACTGAATAATTATTTATTTTCACACGCAATTTTATTATAGACGAATATATGTAACGCATAATTGCTTTATATTCATGGAGACTTGAGCCGCATATTGAAATCAGAAAATAGAAAAAAAAAAAGAATAAAAGAGGAGAATAAAAATGAACAGAACATAGATACATAGATGAGGTGGACAACTGTGAAAAGAAGAAAAAGAGAGAACATCTGTGAATACAAAAGGAGAGAGAGAGACGAAAAGAGGTAATGAATAAAAGAAATGAGAAACAAACAGAAGCGGTCGCATCAATATGAGGAATATAAGCTTGAAAAGTGAAAGTAATTGAGCAAGTATGAAAATATTGAACGAGATCAAGCCAAATGGTTTGAAACACGCAGCGTAAACACCACATGATACATGCGACAAAATGATATACAAAAAAAAAAACATTCCAAGTGAATATCGAATGTCGGGCAACATCAGAACAGATCATGTATGAGAAAATGACAAAATAACGACACATATGAAAATGGCGAAACAACAACATAGAAGACAACTGTGAAATAATTTAAACGGCAATAAATTAGTAAATTTGTTTTTGGTAGCAAAAAGTAATGGCAAACGTTAGCACAGACTACATGGTGTGTTGGAGTTTAAGAGGAAAACAGAGACGGAGAGAGAGAAAGAGAGATCGAAAGAGAGACAACATCAGGCAATGATGGCGTTTGAATTTAATGACTCATGGCAGCAAAACAAAAATCAATATATTGTCATCATTTATTACATACAAAACACACATTTGGCAGCTCACTACACGATGAACACAACTGAGAGAGGGTATCGGAGCAAAACGAGGATCAAAAACAACAACAAAAACAACGATGATGATGATGATGATGATGATGATGATGATGATGATGATGATGATGACGACGACGACGACGACCGAGTGTGTAGTTCAGTTCAGCCAAGTTCAATTAGATGCCGATAAATTAATTAACATATACTGATCATAAGCACTTTCAACGAGTTTTTGTTGTTGTTTTTTCAATAAATCGAATGTTAGTGTGTCTATGTGTGTGTATGCGTTTAAATATTTTCGCCGAGCAACTGTTCATCATAAATTCTTATAAACTTTAGTGATGCAGAGTGCGCACAAAGCCGAAAAACGAGCACAAGCTCGTTCATCGACTGCGCTCTTGACAAATAAAATGATTATTTTCATTGTAAGCCAACGTAATGCGGCTCGCTGGTTGTGCTGAAGATTTATGGATGTCTGTGATTTTAGCTAAAGTCGCTTTCATTTCATGAGGTCAATTTCGAAATGAAAATAGAAATTGTGATTGATATTTTTGAGATGGAACAGAGATTAGGATTGGAATTAGTAAGACAAAATAGGAGGAGAGCTAGAGGGATGGAGAGAGAGAGAGACAAGGGGAGAGATGTGAGAAAATGAAAAAGGGATAAAGAGAAAGAGAAAGAGAGAGAGAGATTGAAAGAGAGAAAGAGAGAAAGAGAGAGAGAGAGAAAGAGAAAGAGAAAAGTCATTGAAAAGCGACCCAATAACTTGGTTCATTATTCGAATTAGAAATGGAACAGCAGCGTTTGCTTTGTGCACAACCAGCCTGTGTGTTAATCGAAATGGCAAATGCAGTGCATCAAACACCAAATCGAATGTCATTGTTCGATCAATTGTAAAATCTTTGGATTTCATTGCTAATAAAATGCCAAAGACACACGAATGTAACGAATGCATTGATCCGATTAACTAGCAATGCAATCAACATTCTGATTCGATGTCACGTTTCAGATATGAAAAGGGCAAAGCAAAAACACATTGACTTGAGCGAATGAGTGAATGAATGAGTGAGTGAGTGAGTGAGTGAGCACATAAATGGAAATTGCGTCTGATTACAATGATGATCAAGACACACTGCAAACATTACAATATAACAATAAAATTTATTTATCTTAAACGATTGTTAAAGACATTTTGGTGCAGCTGTTTGTACAACATCACTTTTTTGAACATTTACACTAAAGCTTACGATGCAACAGACCGACCGCGATTTAAGCATTTGTAAGGAATGCGATTTTTGACATGTTGATAAGATGAAGCAAAGTATTCATTCTCTACACTGGAATGTTTTTTTTTTTCGTTTTATCTTCATTCGAAATGAATATTTCCAACATGTTTCAGGTAAAATCGAGAAATTCAGACGAAAATTGTTATGTCGACAGATGTAATCCAAGCACAAATTGAAATTATAGAAAAATAAATAAAAATATTGTTGAACTCTTGAGAGAGAAAGAGAGAGAGAGAGAGAGATAAGAATCACATCTAGTTTCCACAATGTCAAATTCTTGTGGTTTTCACAAAATTAACAGATGACGCTTGAATTAGTATTAATTTTCATCCTTTTAAATTACTTTCATCACAAAGCCAAACAATTACTTGGTATTCGTAAATAAATCATACTTAGAGAGGAGTGGCTCATTGGCAAAAATTGGCAAATGAGTGCAACTCATTACAAACAAATAAGCAAACAATAAAAAAACAAACAAAAAATGCAAAGCAATCGAAAAATTACGACCACATTTTCGCACCATCCAAACTGACCCTTGAATCAGTATCAAACGAAACAAACAGTATGCAATCTTATTTACAAACTCATAAAAGAAATATGAAAATACAACGAAGAATTTCACATTGATGCTTATTGTTGTGTGTGTGTGTGTGTGAATAGTTTGAACGTATCGTTAAAAATTTTATAATGCTATAAATGCGGCTATAAACAAACGATCGTGAGCAAAGCCACGGTCAAGTTACTGTGGTGCCGTTAGCAAAAGTACTTATTTGAATACAGTTGTACAGGTCGAATTGCTAGTAAAATAACAAAAACACTTGTTATGTGGACATTAACAAAACAAATATGAAAAAGAACGCATTGAAATGAAATAGGGAAGCGAACAGAGAGAGCGAGAGAGCGAGAGAGAGAGAGAGAGAGAGAGAGAGGGAGGGAGAGAGAAAGCGAGAGGAAAATAACGTAAGATTCTATGTCGAAAGAAAGAGAAACTAATTTAGATAAAAGAAAAGATGAAGAATGAAACAGAAAATAGAGAATTGGATTTGCAATGTGACACTGACTGGCGCTATGCCAATGACAATTACTCATTTGTTCATTTATTTCCTTTTTTTTTTATTTGCACTTCATATGCTTCACTTGATTCACGTATTGAATATTCTTCCTTTGAATTGATTCATCCATTTTAGCGAGACAATGTTGTCGCGTTTGTTATCAATTATGCCTTTGAATAAGTGTGTTCAAAAATGTGTGTGTGTTTTTTTTTTTTTTTAAATATTTTTGGTGTGTGTGAAAAAGTTGAATTGAATGTGCTTCTCACTTACCCTTGGCTTTGTAGAGAGAAGAATGAATACGCATTCAAAAACAACAACAAAAAAGAAAAAAAAAACAATATGAGAATGAAGGGATCAGTATGAGCGTGAGCGTAAGCGTGACGGAGTATGAATGAGTCTCATCGATTTTGAAATGTGGATATAACAAGTCTGTTGAATGGCTTCAGCAATTTAGACTGTTAATCGTTAATGAAATTTGAGCTTCATTGTAACATCAGTTTGCCAATTGATATATTTGTATGGTAGTGCCAAATTCCGTATTATTCCCGCTTGATTGATTCATTACAAAGAAAATGCCTGGGATACACTAACTTCCAATGAATTATTTATAGATTCTCATCTCCTCTTCTCTTCCGCTTCTCTCCTTTCTGTCTCCGTTCCTCTTTTCCTGCCTCTCTTTCTTTCTTTCTTTTTTTCTTCTCTCTCTCTCTCTCTCTCTACATCTCTCCTTCTCCCTTTGCCTCTCCCTCTCCCTCACTCTCTCTCTCTCTCTCTCACTTTCTCTCTCTCTCTCTCACTTTCTCTCTCTCTCTCTCCCTCCCTCAATAACTTTCAGATATGCACACACACACACAATCAGATATATTATTAAGATGGATATATACTCACTTTTCTAACAGTTGATTGCACATATTAAATGTCATAGCCATTAGCGCTACCATGATGTCGGCCAAAGCTAACGATATAACAAAATAATTTGTTATGACCCTGTTTGATAAGAAAGGAAGAGAAAATGAGAAAGGAAAAAAAAAATTAAAATGAGTGAAAATTACAAAAGCGCACACAAAATATAATTGGCTATTATTGACAATGGGTTTTCTAATAATTTTTCTCATTATTTTCATTTTTCCCATCTGTTTTGTTTTTTTTTTTTTTTTCTTTTATTTTCTGTTGCCATTTTCTGCGTTGCCTGCAAAATGATTTCAATTGGATTTAAGTCAGTTGGTGACAGCAAATATAGTGTTTGTGTGTGTGTGTTTTACATTTAACAAGTGCTTTGTTAATTTGGCAAAAATGATTTTCACACTGAGCAAAGGACAAAAAAAAACAAATCATTTCACTAATTTCATTGGGTAATATTTTTTTTTTGTTGTTGTTTAGTTTGCCCAATGTCTTTTGCCAGCGAATGTGTTTATATTCGATTTTTGTATTGTATGCGCAGTGCTACCAATAATAATGATAATGATGATGATGATGATGATGATGATGGTGGTGATGGTGGTGTTCGTTGTTTGCTAGAAATCAAAAATGTCGTCGGTACAATGGAAACAGCATCTGTTTGAGCAAACGAACAAACGGAATAATAAAGGATACTCACAAGCACACACACACACTCTCTCACTCTCTCTCTCTCTCTCACTCTCTCTCTCTCACACACACACATACATTTGTTTTATTTGTTTTTCTTCATTTGTTCGTATTGTTATCCCTTTCAAAAAAGGTCGAGCATGAAATTTCAAAAAGAGACTTGATTATGTTTGAATGTTCGATTCGATTCTTATCATTTGACAAACAATTTCTGACTGTTTATAAAAGAACATAAAAGTGGCAACTGTTTATTGCTATCGATCGAAATTTATGCAGACGTGATTGTAGAATAGATCTATAGCATAAGCAATGAAAGACAGAAAGACTAACTGTCCAGGATCACATGGATATGTGTCATTTGCCATATTCAGTCAATAGAAAATATTTTTTCGAAATAAACACGCGCGCACTCGTTGGATTCGAATAAAGACAAAAGGAGAGAAGAAAAAAAAAAAAAGTAACAACAAGTAATGATATGGTGGTGATGATGAAGAAGAAAAAAACCAAGCGAAAAACGGGGGAAGAGGACGAAGTAAAGCCAAATCCCCATGATGAATAACATTGTCAAATGGAGCTGAATGTGGCATTGACAGAATATGTTTTCAATTTTTGTTTTTGCCACTGTGATCAATAACTATGAAAGAAGAGCGCGAGTAAGAATGAGGCAGCTCGTTATTATTATTATTATTTTTTTCTCTTTGACCTAGTTTTTGATGCTCATAAAATGTGTTGATTTCCGTTGTGTTATTATTTGCCAAAAACTGGATTTCGGCATCTTTGGCCACATGGCATTTGTCAGTAAATCAAAGGAGCACACTCACCCACACACATACACTCACCCACTCACAGAAACACACATACACACACTCACACACACTCACACACAAACACACACACACACACACACACACACACAGACACACACACATTCTAAAGGCAAAAATAGGCGAAAAAAAAATGGGAAAAGTTTTTCTAGAAACGAAGGGAAAATAAAAGCAATGTCTCATTTATAGATTTGTTATCAAATATTAAACACAGTCGATTCTTTCTTTATCGATTTTCTCTTTTTTCAATACACAAACACAAGATTTAATATTTTGCTGTACCAATCCAGATGATTGGTCATATGACCAATATGAATATATCTCTACGAAAAAAAA
Organism: Resseliella maxima; assembly: GCA_029041755.1. NCBI lineage: Eukaryota > Metazoa > Arthropoda > Insecta > Diptera > Cecidomyiidae > Resseliella > Resseliella maxima. Next base: position 1,138,529 of record JAQOWM010000069.1, read on the forward strand.
AAAAAAAAAAAAAAATGTTGTTTTCTTCAAACATTCATAAAATGTAATGCTTACCTCAATTTTCTATTACGCATCACAGATATAATAACTAGCAGATTACCAAAAACGGCAGCTATTATAATTGATATCATTATCGATGCTTTGAATATAAAAAATGATACATCTAACCAATCCTTGTCTTTAACCGTTTCTGATTCAATGGTACTTGACATCGTTGATACGGCATCGGCTGATACAACAGCGGCAGCAGCTAAATCTAGTGTCGTTGTTGTTGATGTTGATATTGTTGTTGTGGATATCGCTGGATGTTGATGCTGTCGTTGTGATTGCTAGAACAATTTAAAAAAATACAATTAATTCAGTTAATGTTAGTGTTTTTGTTGAATCAATTGGATTTGTTAAATTAGTTTTTTTTTTTTTTTTTTATTTTTCTTTCATTCAAAATCTACAATTTTTTTCTCATTCAGAAATACGATTTTTTCTTTTCTCAACACTTTTATTTCGTTCATTCAATTTATTTGCATGAATGAAATAATGCGTTTTTTAAATTTTACACACATGAACATTTGTAATTTAAATTAACGAAAATCGTAGTTTTAACTTGAGAAAATTGTTAATGAAATGCTACAACAACAACAACAACAACAAAATTCATTCAAATGCAAATAGTCTTACCAATGCATTCGTTGGTGGTCCAGATGAGCCATAAATTCCAAATATATTTTTCGATATTATTAGCAAAAATAGTATTAAATATTCTGGAGTTTTATTCAATAGACACATTTTTATTGCTTTTAATTGTTTATATTTGTATTGATTTGCTATTTAAATTTATTTATGTTATTATTATTATTATTTTTATTGTTTTTTCTTTTCTCACGCACGCTAGGAATCGTTATGAATGCTTAGCGTATTTATTCTGGTTGCTCTTGTATTATATTTTTTTTTTTTTTAAATCTTTGGACTGTTTTATCGAATTCTCTAAATAAGTAAATAATGTTTTCTTTTTGGCTTGGTTTTGAAGTGTGTATATGCGTTTTATGCTTCTTTCTTTCTTTGCTTCTTTTTCCGCTTTCTTTCTTTCTTTCTTTCTTTCTTTCTTTCTTTCTTTCGTTTATCTTTTTCCCTTCTGTTTTTTTTATCTTTTTTTTTTTTATTTTCAAATATATTTTTCTCTCTCTGTCTCTCTGTTTCCTTTAAGTTTGTTTTCCTTTTGCAATATATTTTATTTTTTTCTTGTTTTGTTTTATGTATCGGTTTCGTTCAACTGTGTACGCGCCTCTAGTTCATCACTCGGTTTCCTCTTCGTTTGATTGCGTTCGTTTCTATAATTAAATTACATGCGTTTGATGATAATGAACTGTCGAAAAATTGCGACAATGACGATGACAACGACGACGACAACGACGACAATGACGACGACGACGACGACGACGAGAGAAGAGAGACGACGAAGACGACGAAGACGACGACAACAACGACCACAACAGAGACAAAAGAAGACGATTTAATGTTGACTTGAATGCTTACGCCCGATAATTTGATGCTATATGCATTGAGATATATTTATAAATATTTATATATGTTGTAGGAGCAATGCCGCGATTATAATTGTATCAAAATTAATACACTTGGTTTTTTCTTTCGACTATTTGGTGTTGCGATCAGTTGTGTTTTGCTTATATTCAACGAAGTAATACAATTTATATTATTGGCCATTGTAATTTTAGCACATTCGCCTGAAATGAAAAAGAGAAAAAAACAAAAAATAAAACATTAGAATGAAAGTGACATGAATTGCTAATGATATTTGGTAATAATAAGATTTTTTTTAATAAACCCATTGAGAAAATGTGAGATCGCAAAACTTGGTTTGCTGTAAATACAATTTGGTGATTTTCTGTGTTGTTCTCACATTTTTTTTGCCGGTTGGTTTTTCTCATTTGACTTTTGGCAAATGTATATCAAATTGTACAGTTGAATTGCTACTCAATTTCGTTTTCCACATTTTTTTTCCCCCTTCAATGTTTTGTCATTTTTTTTTTTTTTTTTTCGTTAAATAAGTGCGAAAAGCATGTGCTTAGAAAAAAAAGCGATAAAATTTCAACAAATAACCAGAAAAAAAAAACAAACGTACGTCGACGCTGACATTTGACGACATTCTTGATTTAATTAATTCTATCTAATGGCAGTGAAAAATTCAACACATTCATATCGAATAGCGTTATCGTTGTGTCATATTTCTATTTCTCGATTATGATGATTTTCATTTGAACATTTTTTTTTTATGATGTATTTGTTTTTTGTTGAGCTTTCTGTCCATTTTTAATTCGACAGATTTTCCGTTCGGTAAGCCAATGAAATGGCATAATATTGTGTATAGCATAGACCATGATCAAGATATATTCTGTTTTTTTTTTTCTCTCTTTTTCTTTTTATTACATTACGCAAAATATAAAATATCGTATAACCTTCTGCATAAAAATGGCAATGGAATTAAATTGGACATAAGCAATTATTTCAACATGTGACCGTATCATTGAAATTTTTTTTTTTTTTTTTTCAACGACCATCGATGATCTGAATCGACAAACTTTGTTTCTTTTTTGCCATTTTTTTTTTTTTTTTTTTTTTTTTTTTGGATTTGTTTTGGTCTTTGTTGTTGTTTTGCTTTATTTTCGGTTACTCGTTGAAATTAATGTTTTCCATTATCATCATTATTTCAATACAGTATACTTTCTTTTTTTTTTTATATTTTTAGTGTTATGGTGGCATGCGCTTCGCGCACATGTCTCGGACATAAACAGCTATAGAATACATTTTTGAATACGCGATGCTATTATAAAGTAATCCGAGTACTTCATCATATCAAATTAAATACTCAATTGTTTTCAGGGCAAATTGTCACAATTGTGCTCAATTCTATCCACGTTCATTCATAGTCTGCAATCATTTTATGCGAATGATACATTAACGAAATTGAGAAATTAGATGAATTGATGTAGCATATCAGGCGGGAGCGGGCAAGAGTAAGAGAGAATTGAGTGAGTGTAAAAGAGGAAAAGAGAGAGGAAGAGGGGGAGAGTGAGAGGGAGAGAATAGAGAGAGAGAGAGAGAGAGAAATTGAGAATGAAAGAGAAAGATAGTGAAAGAGAGAGAGAGAGAGGAGAGAGAGAGAGAGAGAGAGAGAGAGAGAGAGAGAGAGAGAGAGAGAGAGAGAGAGAGAGAGAGAGAGAAAGATAGAGAGAGAGGAAGAGAGAGAGAGAGAGAAAGAGAGAGATAGTGAATGAGATTGAGCGAATCGAAATGACAACGAGAAAAATGAGTACAAAATTGAGATGTGTATAACAAATTACGGGTTCGAAAACATTGAATGACCAGAATAAAGCGAATAGACAAGATATCGTAGGCAGAAAGCATATAAATGAACAACATATATCGAAAAATGGACAAAGATAACATCAAAATGATACACGTACTTATTAATACCATCGTACAATAAGAAGCAATAAAATAAATAAATAAATTCAAAATGTTGCACAGCAACCGAAAGAGCATACAAATCACAAGCGTCCATCATTTTGAGACTATATGTTTTTTTTTTTGTTCAAGTATTTTGTTGTCTTTTGAATATATACATATATATTTGGGGCAAATTTACATCACATCCATTTCTCAAAATGTGATTCAATTCAAATAACAAAAGAAAAGGTGAATGATATACAAGAAAATGTGAATAAGCAACAAAATGTAGCCAATTCAAATGTTCAAAAACATTTACAGAGACAGCGAGACATCTTAAGAGAAAGAGAAAGAGATGAAAAGTGATAGAGAATAGAATTGCGCATACAAAATGGAATAGCAAACACTAAAAGAGAAATAAATGATGAGAGCCTGTTCGATATGCCTGTACAATACATAAATATAATGCCATATCATCAACATCAACGTTAACGGTAATTTTATCATCCTCAATCAAGTGAAAAGTATCCTTTTGCGCTATTTTATCCCCCACCCCTGTACCATATATACAATAATTTTTTTTTTCTTCCTTTTTTTTCCCCCATCTTATTTTGTTTCGCTACAATTTTTTTTTCCTTCCCATTTGGCTTACAAAACAACATCAATAACAACAACTCGAGAAAAAGGAGAAGAAATAAGGAGGAGAAGATGAAGAAGAGGAAAACATACATATCAACAAAACGCATACTGAGTTTTTGTGTTTTCTTTTTCTTTTTAATCCATGTGAAAGAAAACCTAACAAGTCATAATGCGTGTAAAATTCGATTTCGCTCTTCTATTTTTTTTCCTTCTTCTTCTTCTTTCTCCCGTTGCCTCATTTTCTACGATTCACTTTTTGTGAGAATGTAAGTAACACTTCTTCTTCTTCTTTTCTTCTTCTTCTCCTTCTTCTTTTTCTTCTTCTTCTTCTTCTTCTTCTTCTTCTTCTTCTTCTTCTTCTTCTTCTTCTTCTTCTTCTTCTTCTTCTTCTTTTTCTTCTTCTTCTTCTTCTTTTTCTTCTTCTTCTTTTTCTTCTTCTTCTTCTTCTTCTTCTTCTTCTTCGTCTTCTTATGTTTTTTTCCCTTCTAGTTCTTCATTCTCTTCAATTTCCTGTTTGCTATTGCACAGTTTTGCTCTTATTTCTTTCTTGCTTTCTTTATTCTCATCTATTTTTTTCACCGTCAAAGCAGTTCGTGCCCAGTTACAGTTAGTGGGTTGCTGTTGCTGCTGCTGCTGCTATAAATTTTCATTTTATTGAACATAACTCTTGCACCAATAAAGATTGGTATTTCAATGCTTTTGGTAATATTTTCTCGCATGTGTTCGTGCTTGTGTTCATTTTCTGGTGGAAAAAAGAGAAAACTTTTTTCTATTCCGCTTTTCATCTTTTACCGTATATAATTCACAGGGTGAAAAATAGAAAAGAATGAGAAGAGCGAAAGAAAGAGAGAGAAGGAGGGAGCGAGGGGGGGAGAGAGAGAGGGAGAGAGAATGAGTGAGAGAGAGAGAGAGAGAGACGGAGTGAGAGAGAGGAAGAGAGAAGGAGGGAGCGAGGGAGAGAGAGAGGAACGGGGAAAAGAGAGAATATTATTATTCGAATATATGCATATATATTTGTATAGTGTGTGTTCAGGTGAGAGAAGAGTGTTTTTCAATATTTTCATGATGTACATATGTATTAAAAATTTGTCGTTAGGCATGTTTCCTTTTTTCTTCTCTGTCGATCACTTTACAAATGATGATAAGTGAATATTTTCGAAAGTTTTTTTCATTTTTGTTTTCTCTTCTTTTGCTATCATTCGGGCTCCGGTCTTGTTACTTTTCATCTACATCATCTTATGGCAACATAATGATACGACATGAGAAGATATTTTTCATATTGCCACTATTCAATTCACATCGTTAGAAATTAAACTTTTTACATGATTGAAAAACTGGATCGCATGCAATATGATGCTTTTAACCTTTATTTTTTCGAAAATTTTCATGTAAAGCAATCGAAAAAAATAGATATTCTGCTCATTGTGCATAATCTTATTTATCTCTTCCCTTCTATCTTTCTTTCTTTTTCGCTTCTTTTTTCTCTCTCTCTCTTTCTCTTTCTTTTTCTCTCTTTCTCTTTCTCTCTCTCTTTCTCTCTCTCTCTCTCATTCTCTCTCTCTCTCTTGAAAGAAAATTATTTCTTAAACCAAATCTTTCGAACAAAAAAAAAAAAAAAAATCTACAACTGCAACAGAAGAATGAAACACACTCAAGCATTGCAGCGGAAGTACTGTTGATACCAATTACAAAGCCGTGGAAAAATAATGACGAAAGGATTTTGAAATCGAAAAGTAATGCGAGAACAATTACAATACCACTTAAATAACATGAAAATAAAATATCAGTTTTCATTGAGATTGAAATGCATGGTACTGAATGCACTTTCGTTAAAATAAACATTCAAAAAGATAAAGAAATGATGAGAAATTGCAGAGAAAAGGAAAACTTAACTGTTTAGCATAACACTAAATAGCTTTTAGTGTTTCTTAGTAGCACAATGTAGCTTTACTTGATTCTCTACGAGGTTTACATTTCAATGTTCATTTTATGCAACTTAACCAAAACTGTTTTACAATCGAATAAGTTGAAAGAGCTTTTCAAGTGAGAATGATAGATGTATTTTCGTTTTTTTTTTTTTCTTCTCTTCCTTTTCTGCTTTCTCATCTTTATCCCTTTCATTGCTGCTTCTTCTTTTCTTTTATGCGTTTGAGCTAGCAAATGCTTCTTAGCTGGTGAGTATTCACATACAAATGTTGTGGATAAAAGATTTTTCAATGTACAAAAGAAAAAAATTTGTTTTTTTTTATTCACATGAAAAACATACATTAAGCATCTACACATGCATGTTTTTCTTTGTATTATTTTTCCTTTCAATTTTGTTTGCACATATTGGAAAATGACGTGCAAAGTAAGAACATAAAAATGAATATAAGAGGAAAAATCACAAACAATTTGAATCTGAAAAGAATGAGACTGTAGTGCGCTTTTATCGACTGAATGATGAAAGTTCATGAGATTTGTTTATATGCTTAATCAATGCACATTTCAACTTGAAAATTTCAACTTCATTTGCATAGTGAAATTTGGGTTCTTTCCAGAATGCACATCTATGCTGGTTTCATACTTAGTCAATAGAATCACCGAATTTCTACAAAAATCAGCGAATTTCGAATAGTTCAATCCAAATTTCGATTTCTATCCAATTTCATCCGATGAAAAACAATTACTTCTTTGCAATTTAATAAAGGTGATTCAGTCTTTGATAAGATTAAAACAATTCTATTAAAATACAAAAATTAATGCAGATTGTTCATGAACGATATTGAAAATCTTCATGAAATCTCATTAACATACAAATTTAAACAGAAACATTGTGTTCAAAATTGAATGCTGACCATTTATTGATTACAAAAGCAACTCGTTCATAATAATTTATAAAAAAAAGAGCAAACAAAAGAATAGAATGATTGTCATTATGAGATGCATTGAAGTGAAAATGGTGATCGAATTGATTTTCGTTGAATATTGATGTCTTTACAGAATAAATGGAAAAAGAACCGGATGAACCCAAACTGTTTTGAAAATGTTCCATGGTGCCATCAAATAAAAAGGAATTACAAATTTTCAATTACAACGGAAGATACCGTTCAATTAAACATTTTTATGCATGTGTCAAATACAAATACACATTTTTCCTCAGAAGCATAGAACAATATCCGAATCCATAGTGGAAAAATACAAATGTGACAAAAAAAAAAAGAAAAAAAACAGTATGCATACATCGATCTTTTATTTTTCCCGTCGCTCACCTCTTGTGAACATCATTTCTGGGCGATTGTCTGTTTGCGTTCCGGTTTGTTAAATCAAGCAAACTGAACGAGCGACAAAGGCGTGTAATGCTTTAAGCAAATAGGCGCATATTTCCAAACATTGTTAAACTTCGTATACAATTGCAAGAATGTGCCGAATAAGTGGTGGTGATGCATTACGACAACATTGTGATAAAATGTCACAAAAAAAAAAGAGAAAGAGAGAGAGGAGAAAGAGAAAGAAGAGAAAGAGAGAGAAGAGAAAGAGAGACAAAGAGAGAGAGAGAGAGAGAAAGAAAGAATCTATAACTGATATCTGCCCACGGCGCTATGACAAGGGTTATAAAGATTCGACATATATTATACACTAACATTGGCCGTCAATGGCACAATATATCGAAGAAAGTGTGAAAAGAAGAACAATAGAGAGAGAGAGAGAGAGAGAGAGAGAGAGAGAGAGAGAGAGAGAGAGGGAGAGAGAATGAGAGTGAGAGAGAGAAAGAGAGAGAGAGAGGGAGAGAGAGGGAGGGAGAGAGAATGAGAGAGAGAGAGAGAGAGAAAGAGAAAGAGAGAGGGAACGTGAGAAAAAGAGGACGAACGGAAGAGACAGAGAGGCTGATTCAAATCTATACTTAGATTAGATATGAGGTGCCATTTGGAAAAATCAGTCATCAGGCCCATTTTATCCACATAACGTGCGATTACACCCGCTCAACAACAAAATAAGCAATAAAGTCTTTTGATTCATATCATCAATCCGAAAAATCGAGAAAGAGAGTGCGAGAGAGAGAAAGGTTTTTTTTTTTAAAAAAAAAGGGAAAGTGGGAAGATAGGAAGAGAAGGAGAGTTGAAGAGAGTTTGTGGGAGTGTGAGTGTGAGTGTGAGTGATAGAGAACTTAATGTGAGTCTTTGCTTTTATGCCATTTGGTGAAAATACAACACATATGTACACAAACGCACACGTACACACACACACAGACACACACAGAGGCACATTCAAATTTATTTGAAAGCAAAACCATTCACATGTTATATAATGCTCATATCGCTTGTCATAGAGGTGATGAAGTAAAGTAGATATAATAAGTATTGGTCTGGTGTTGACATTTGATGGATGTACCTGCTAAATTGGTGCTGATACTGACAGTAAAGAAAACGAGAATGTGAAACCTTAACGAAAATGTAAAAAAGAAAAAATATTAACCCGAAAAGTTTGAGAGCTAACAAACAACCGGGGATGATTCCTTAAAGATGAAACTAAATTAATTTAACGCAAATTTTAGAAAGGATTAATTTTGTCAAATGCTCTCTCAAGGTGCACACATTTTGACCAATAACAAGTAAGGATTCAACCTTTTTGAAAAACGTGCGATTGAAATGAAATTCATTTCCTCTCATCTTGCAGCTCACATTGCTCACATTTACCGGTTGTTTGTTAAATTGTTATATATTTCTTGTCTATTCTCTTGGTTTCTTTTTCACTTGTTATAGCTATTTAGCTGTCGCATCCTGTTCTATTCTACTTAATAATAATATTTCTTATGTTTTCTCATGTGATTTCCATACAAATCATATATTTCTGTTAGCATTTTAAATTGATTGCCAGCAAATGCTGTTTTCGAAAGCATATCTCGAAATAAAATGGTATACGGAACTATTTACCAACTATATTACATTATCTATCTGCAATTTCTTGCATACATAACTACGATCACTTGAAGTTAAGACATAGAAACATAACTACATTCTATACGCAACATCATATAGAATAATAAAGCATTGCCATCACCAAAGATAAGATTAAATTGATGTAGTTTCAATGCAAAATATATGCAAATTTGTCAGGTGTATTAGTTGCTGTTCAGTTAAGGGTTTTTGGTTGTTTATTTTCCTTATTCCATTTTGTTTATTATTGGTATTGAAACGTCTTTGTGGATGATTAAATTCGTTTGTGTGTTTTTGCTCAAGTGAGCAATGGTTAGAGACAATGAATGTGTTTTTAGTAATTATTCATTTAAATGTGGCTTGTTGACATGCATTTACAAATAAAGTTAGCAAGCAATGAGCTGGCAAGTGTGCAAGACCAAGAGAAAGAAGAGACATGGGACGAAAGAAAGGCCAAGAGAATGTGAAAAAGATATTAGGTAACAAAATGCTAGTTCTCATATTTCAATTTTCTTTGATTAAAATGATGTAAATGGATGCTTAAATTTTAAATGGAATCTCAAGACCCATATATTGTTGTAAGACCCATATATGATATGCATTCCAATAAATTTATGCGTACAAAAATGTGTATCGGCTGTTCATGTATTTATATAACATTTTTAAGATGCAAAGTAAAATAAAGATTATGTTTCTTCAATTTTCCACTATGAATCTGATGAGAAAACTTTAAGCACAATGTAAATTAAAAGTGCTGTTGTGAATTATTTGAAATTTACTATCGCATTTAAATTTCAAAATGGTTTTTCTACATGACCTCACCTCATTGCGACCATAATCATATGAAAGTTGTTGTTGGAAGAAATTGTTAGCATCCTTGTATTTATTTATTTATTTTTTTTTTCTCATTTCTTTTGCTATACATTGTCGAACAGCCAATAGATGAAAGCAACTTTATAAATTAAAATAGCATCCGCAACTAATTATTGCATCTTTCATAACATTTTCATTGAAAAGATGCATAAAACAAAATGTATACTTCATCAGTTGTTCCTTTTCACTTTTATACAGTAATGGCTTTTGTAAATCATGGTTTTCTAATGTAATTCACATTTCGCTCTCTGTCGCTTTCTCTCTCTCTCTTTCTCTTTCTCTTTCTCTTTCTCTCTCCCTCTCTTTCTCACTCTTTCTCTCTCTTTCTCTTTCTCTCTCTCTCTCTCTAGGTCTTGCTCTAAAAATTTCTCACCAATATAGAATTTTCATATTTGTCTTGTTTGAGTAAAATAATTGGAAAATGGTAAGAATCTTTGTCGCAGACTTTGGCGCAACCATGCCAGCCCATCAAAACACTTGATGAGATAGAAAGAATGAGAGAATGTGCAGACCCGACCTACATTCGTTACATGCAAATTATGGCGTTTCATTTACAATTTTATGAGTTACTTTACATTTTCAGTTGCACTTCAACAGCATTTCCAAGTGCTCGCAAAAAGTACTGCTATTGACATAACCGAACTCAAGGTAACTGGGTCATCTCTCTTCCATTTTCTCTTTGTCTCTTTCTTTATTCGTTCTTTTCCCGTTTTCGCTGTTTCTCTCTCACTTTCTCTCTCTCTCTCTCTTTTCTCTCTTTCTCTCTCTCTCTCTCTTTCTCACTCTTTCTCTTTCTCTTTCTCTTTCTCTTTCTCTTTCTCTTTCTCTTTCTCTTTCTCTTTCTCTTTCTCTCTTTCTCTTTCTCTCTCTCTTTCTCTCTCTCTCTCTCTCTCTCTCTCTCTCTCTCTCTCTCTCTCTCTATCTCTCTATATCTCTCTCTTTTAGTCTCAAACTCTCCATTACATTCGTCCTCATTTTCTATCTCGATTTCTATATAATCTACAAATATAGGTTCTTGTTGTCACTCCCTATCATATATTCTGCGTCGATATTGTCAATGGTGTTGCTTGCACTTTCAAAATAACATAAAATATATATTCCCACATTGTACAAATGATCTGTTCAAGGGGATTTTTTTTTTCTATTTTATGTATAAAATGTTTGTACTTTTTTTTTTCTCCCTTAAATACCACTTCTGGTATTATTCAAAGGTAAATTGAAAAAAAAAAAAAAAAAAAAAAAACAACCGATCAACATGACAATTTAGTGAGAAATGGGCGTACCAATTCGGACAATGACAACATCAAATTGAGCAATCAAATGGTAACCATAACATCACTTTGGTTGTGCTTGCAGCCTTGAACAGTTTCCCGATGAACAAAAACAGAAAAAAAAAACCAAAAACAATATCAATTAGTTGAGCTTACTAACAAGCATATGATAACATAAAGTGACATGCAAACACCAATGTCAAGTACATTGGGAAAAAAAAAAATGACAACACAAATGACGATACAATGCAAATTGGAGAGAAAAAAAAGAAGATAATTGTCATCTAATATTAGTCAGTTTATTAAGTTAATTTCATTGGTATTATCCGTATGGGGTGTAATTGTCAACAATTAGCTTGATATGTTCGCTTTACTTTTTTTTTTTCTTTTTTGAATGGTTTTTTCATATAAAAAGAATTGGGTAAATGCAAAATATTTTGTACAAATCACTAGAAAAAAAAGGTTTTGTTGACAAAAACATGGATATTTTGCTTTCAAATGTCACACACATAGAAACATTGTTAAAACATCGAATGGAAAGTTATACGGTGAGCTTTTCAGAGCAATGGATTTGTGTGTGTGTGTGTGTGTTTGTATGCGAATCAAATAAACGAAATAGGTGAAGAAAAACCCACAGTTGGTTCCGTTTTTTTTTTTTTTTTTTTTTTGGCATTTTCAAACATTTGAAACTATTGTAAACGTTCATTTTGTGAGATTCCCTAAACAGATAAATCGATTTGTATGTGGCAACTAATGGAGAGAGAGAGAGAGAGAGAGAGAGAGAGAGAAAAAAGAACATATTTGCAGCACGTACCAATACGGATTCATATCCACATCCGAGAAATGGGCCATTGTTCTCAACGATCAATAAAATGGTGTGTGTAAGTGACAGTGTTTGTTCATTTGCTTGCATACGCGGCTTGTCTCATCCTAGTTGATAATGTCTTTTTCTCTCTTTCTCTTCATGTGTGTGTGAGTGAGTGTGTGTATGTGCGCGCGCGCTTTTTTTTCAATTTTGTTTTATTTTTATCAAGGGATCAACAAAACATAAAGCTACACATTTTTTTATTCGTTTCCACAATTCTGACAAGAGCTTCTTGTTTTGATATGGTTCATTCCATGTTATTTTGCGGTCTATTTCAATTGTGATGAGATGTTTTTCTGCCAACCAACATACAATGACAATAATTCAATAGTAAAATAAAATGAAGCGTTGTTGACTTGTTAAGATGCAAATAGGCGCATTTCAGTGCTGAAACCGAGATAAAGATGAAAAGAATGATAGAGAGAGAAAGATTGAGTGAGTGAGTGAGAGAGAGAATGAGAGATTGAGAGTAGAGAGAGAGTGAGAGAAAGAGAGAGAAATGAAGAGAGAGAGGGAGAGAGTGAGAGAGAGAAAGAGAGAAATAGAGAGAGAAAAGAAGAGGAAGAGGGAGATTGGAAAGTGCATATATTTTTTTTGTTGGCAATTGCGCAAAAGCGATTGCTTGTATTCGACGTTTAATCATCTTGCATCATTTAGTCAATTATACGAATAGTCAATTTTGTTGTGATCTAGAATGCAGCACTCATTGCAATGAAAAAAATATTTTTCTACCAAAACATATTCACACGCAACAAAAAACGAGAATGTTGCTCCAAATATATCAGGAATGAGAAAAAGAGCATAAAATTATAGCGTTTCATTCGAAAATACAAAAAAAAAAAAAAAACAATCAAAAATTCAATATACTTGAATTAATATTTATGCATTGAAAGTGAAGCTTGCGGCTAAAAGTCGACAATAAATAACCGAAATAATATAACGAGAGAGAGAGAGAGAGAAATAGAGAGAGAGAGAAATAGAGAGAGAGAAGGAGAGAGAGAGAGAGAGAGAGAGAGAGAGATAAAGAGAGAGAGAGAGAGAGAGAAAAAACTCTGAATAGAGAAATGACGAAATACAATTAATTAGAGTTTATATTCAATTCCAAAGAATGGATTTAAACTACGTTCATTTTAATTAGATTGAATGGTGGAAAAAGTCAAAAATTAAATTCCAACTGTTTGCGGCTATGTGTATGTTTGTGTATTTTTGCATGATGTGGTTAATAGAATAAAGTTGAAATTGAAAGTGCATGTCGGAATGAACATTCGCATTCACATTCGACACAAGATGGAAATGTTAAATCAACTGTGAAAAGTGCTTCGAACGCATGCCACGAGCAATGAGATTTTTGTATTATGAAAAGTAGAAAAAAAAGAACGAGAACGAGAACAACAACTGCCACAGCAAGAATAACAACGGCAACGGCAAAAAAAAAAAAAAAAAAAAAAAAATCAGCAAATTATATTGCAAAAGCATGGATCAGTCGTCGATTCCAGAGCAATGTGGAAATGATTTGAGAAAAAGCACAATTTCAAACCAAATCAACCACAAACAAACACGATAGAAGAGACAAAGTCGCTACGAAATCTCATTCATCACACACAAATATGGGCAAATGGTGAAATCTCTAGTGAATTCAATGTGTTCCGCATGAAATCCGATTTCGCAAGATACACTCTCTCTCTCTCTCTCTTTCTCCCTCGATCTCTCTCTCTCTCTCTCTCTCTCTTTCTCCCTCTATCTCTCTCTCTCTATCCTTGAATATTTGTATATACGGTTAAAAATGATGAGCGAAATGTTTGGTGTTTGAAACACACATTCCAACAAGTCATGGTTTATTCGATTTTATGCCAAACGTAGACATCAACGACAATATAAAACTCCACTTTGATTACATTTATAAAATGCTACATATAATTTTACCCCGTTTACATTGTAGATTTTAA
>JAQOWM010000069.1:1157500-1237500 GCA_029041755.1 Resseliella maxima
TACAGTTTTGATAAAAAAGAAAATTCATTAATTTTTTTTTTTTTTTTCTCATATGTGAATGTGATTGTTTGTATGTTAATCATTTACAAATACATTGTTTGTAAACTTGAATTATATTCTCAATTGTCACTGAAATGAATTATCATTGCATTATTCATCAATAGAAAGTTCTAAATTGTCGATTACATTGAGCTTGGCCATAGTTTAATGACAAGCATTTGCTTCTTGAACATTGGAAACACATACACACACACAAACTCGATGACAATAATTTAATCGAATGTAATTGAATATCGTTCAATATACAAATGCATATACAATTCATCGCCATTCAATCAATTCATTGTAATAATTTTTTGCTTACGTTATGGTATAACAAAACCACAACATTTAAATGGATAAAAGCTTGCTTCATTATTTGCAAAATAAAATCAAATGTTAAAATAATCACGGAGTAAAATTGCTTGCAATTGTAACAAATTGGGAAAATTCCCCGTTGCGATTGCAAAAACTGTTGAGTTTACAATTTCTTTACATTTTTTTTTTTTATTTTTTTTTTTTTATTTTGTTCGCTTTCACCATTTTCTCTGTTTCTTTTTTCCGCCTCTTTGTCTACCTTTTTTGTTGTCTCTATAATTCTAGATCTTGTCCTCATGCCTTCCTATTGTTCGCTTGTATCTGCCAATCAATACAGTATTGCTTTAAGCAACAGAGAATTAAAATACGACCCTGAACAGGGTAAAATAAACGAAAAAAAAAAAAAAATTGGAAATTGGAATGCAAAACGATCAAGACAAACACTCGAGCACAAAATCAAGTGAAATAAATAAAATGAATAAGCCTTTTGCAGTTGCCTTTCAATTTGCTTGATTTTTACCAAATCAATGGGTTGAGGTTGATAGAGGGCGCGATCGATTGAATTCATTGGAAAACAATGTATAATATATATAATTTGTTTATCAAGTTGAATTTGTGTGTAGAAAGCCATTGTAAATGAGTTTACGTTGTATACTTATTTGTATGTATTATTATTTTTTGTTTTTGCACAGCTGAATGGAAATGATTGCGCGTGGTGCGTCTTCAAGCAACAGTTAGACAGAGCAAAAAAGAAAAAAAAAAAAAAAAACGAAGAAAAAGAAATAAAACAACAAACCATTTATCCAATATTCCGGTCTCAATGTTTTGCTATTGGTAAATGGTAGTTTGAAGCTAAAATTCTTCTCATTTAATGTGTATTGCCATCCATCCCACGTAAAATGATACAATTACAATGGCAAAATGTAAACATACTTTTCCGATCATCAGTTAACTGTATATATATACAATCCGTCTGAGCGGTAATGTAGAACGGCGGAAAAAGGGATAATCGTACCTACACTTGAAAGCATGACAACAGCCAGATCATCAATTTCGATTTTTGTTTTCTTCTTCTTGTTCTTCTTGTTCTTCTCATTCGTTTTCTGCTTTTTGTTGGCCAGGTTATTTCATTTATATGATATTCTCTCATCAGTGTGTTCCTATAGTCAAGCTACCATTTGCAATTCTTCGTTTTGCATCTTTTGCTTTTTCGCAATACACCTAAAACAGGTCTCATTTATATCATACAAAATGCACTGAATTTGTTGAATCGACAAACAGTCTGAAATGCTTGTAATCATTATGAGTTTTACTAGACGGAATAGGATCCAAAAGTGTGTGCGATTTCATAGAATATTTGTATGACAGTGACGGGGTACCTGACATTGAATCAGAGAGAGAGAGAGAAAAGAGCCCAATCATCGATAAAATGAAAATGCACAACAGTAGAAGATATCAATAAATTGGCGCAAAGTCAATGAAAAGACGATGACGCGCCAAGAAAATCGATAAATGTATACCGGTTTTCATTGGAAGCATCAATAGTAATCGCGCGATTCATCATTCGATTTTATTTCTAATTGGTTTTATCCATGAATCGTGCAACGTGTAAAAATATTGGCAAAAATGCTAAATGCTTACAATCCAATCTGATTGAAATCGAAGAGAAAAAACCAATTGATACGTGACATTATCTTGTACCTCTTTATTTTCCGCATTATCCAATATTCAATACATTTCTATACGGATATACTATCGAAAATATGTGCCGTTTCACTCTCTGTATATAAACGTATCAGCATCTTTTCATCTGTTATTGTCACCTGACACACTTCGAATATTAACCGAAAAACGAATACAACATTTATCAATGTCGCAAAATAAAATGCCGCCATAATCAATGATATTTATGCGAAAATGTACCACATCTTTAGCTTTGTGTATAATACAACTAATTTCGAATAAAACGGATGTAAATACTAATGAAAGGACAAAAAAAAACAAAAAAAACAAAAACAAAAAACAAAGTGTCATTGACCGGTTAAAATACGATATTGATTATTTCCATTGCATTCGTTGATTTGGAAATCAAGCAATGGTAAAAACAGTTCCACCTGTTTTAGCTTTGATACGATATCATTATACTATATCATCACACTTTCAGTCGTATCAGCTATGTTCGCTACTTGATTGAATGAACTATATATAAACACAAAACATTGCAAAATGGAAAAGAAATCGATTAGCTTATTTTTGAATCACTCATTCAGTTCAATACTCTCTTTGCCTCTTCATATCATTCTTTGCATTTTTCTCATTCTCTTTTCATTAATCTCTCTACCTCTTTATGTTTGTTTATTCGCTCTCTTCCCCTGTCTTTATTTCTCTCTCTCCTTCTCTCTCTCTCTCTCCCTTTTGCTCTCTCTCTCTCTCTCACTATCTCTTTCTCGCACTGCTTTCTCTCTCTCTCGCACCGCTTTCTCTTTCTCGCACTCCGTTTAGCTCTCTCTCTCTCTCTCTCTTCTTCTTCTTTCACACTCTTCATCTCCCCCTGCCTTTTTCTCTCACTCAATATCATTTCGACTTTTTCACAATCTGTCTCTCACAATCTTTCACTTCCTCGGGTCGATTTTCTCGTTAAAATGTCAACAAACACATGTGTGCACAATTTGCATAAAGCACATCATGAACCAAATAGTTTAAATTCATTGCCGTTCATTTCATTCATTTCTTTGCACAAAATATATTACTCACAATAGTATATATCATCGAAAATCGAAAATTTACCATGATAGAGAAGAAAAAAAAAAAAAAAATAAAGAGACATCGCAGCATTGCAATGCAATTTTCACCAAATCCCTCATTCCGTTTACAAATAAAATGTAATCATTTCCATCAAGTTTTATCCGAAAAATGTTGAAAAAACATTGTGAATTTTGTAATCATCATGGGATATATTATATTTGTATCGCATCGCATAGCATCATAGCAACAATATAAATGTTATCATCATTATCATCATCATCAGGAGCAGCATTGATGATGTTGTTGCTGTGGCTGTGGTTGCTTCAACGTAATCGACAAGATAGTAGACGGTTTAAGAAGAATGGGAAAAATGCGATGAAGAAAATTTGCTAGGAGAAAGAAAGAATAAAATACCATCCAAAAGGAAGAAAACTGTGTACGTTGAAGTGTGTGCAAAAAGTTTTCGATTTTTTTTCTTTTTTTTTTTGTCCTCTTTAAGAGCCACTTTCAATGAAATTCCATGGATAAACATCCCGCAATAGCATATAGTGAAAGATTAATCTTGGACGACCTTAAATCGCATATCGTTTCTATGTCTCGAGTTATTGTGTGGCATTAAATGCGCGCGCGTGTATATATACACGGATCCATATTGTCCCCACAAATGCGTGCTTGGTATAATGTTGAATTTATGCTAATACTTAAGCTAGCTTCACTTGAAAGAGAGAGAGAAAAAAAAAAGTTTAAAATAAATTTAAATTTGGTGGCTCATTGTTAGATACAGTTTTTCTTTTCTTGCATCTTCTTCCTCGTTCATTCATTCACTTTGTTTATTTTTATGTTGTTGTTTTCTTTTTTTTTTATAACGAAAGTATGTGTGTGTGTGTGTGTGTGTAGGTATATGGTGTTGGCACGATTCTATCTTGAAAAAAAAATGCTTACTCTTGAAATAAAGAGACTGCGAATGATAGAGACTTCGAGAGAGAGAGAGGCTAAGAGAGAGAGAGAGATAGAGAGAGAAGGAGAGAGAAGGAGAGAGAAGGAGAAAAAAGGAGAGAGAAGGAGAGAGAGGGAGAGAGAAGGAGAGAGAAGTAGGGAGCGAGGGAAAAGGAGTGAGGGTGAGAGAGAGGGAGAGACTACGAGAGTGAATGTGAGTAAGTGATTGAAAGAGTAAGTGAAATTAAGTGAATGATCAAGTGAATAAGAGATAGAGTGAAATAGAAAATGATAAAAAAATCGGGAGCCATAGAAACAAAAAGAGGGGAAAAAAAGCTTCAGACAAGTGGCACTGGTACCAAATAATCACATGGAAAATATCGAGCAAAGAATAAAATAATCCAAAATTAAATTGATGAAAAATCGTTTTCAGTGTGCTTAGATAGATTGGGACAGGGTGAAGGACAAAAGCAAAAAAAAAAAAGACAGTAATTTTGTAGACTTAACGCCAAGAACATGAAATCGGCACTGAATACATTTATCGCAGCACACCTATCGGAAAAAAAAATAAAACTCTGTACAGTACAAAGCCATTTTCAGTTCTTGTCAACAAAATCATACCCAAATATAATGCTTATTCTACTTTCCACCAGATTTGTGACGATTTTTTTTGTCATTTGCTTATGTCTAAATACTTGTTATTGTTGTTGTTCATTTCATGGCCCTGCTTAACGCTCTGCAAAATGCCGCTTTCAACAAACTAACTTTCATTCACTTTGTTCATATCCAATGTGTTTTTCTGTGTGATTTCTGAAGACATGACAAAATGCCGAATTGAGAAAATCCATCTTGTTGAAATGGATACGATGCTGGCATACTAAAAATTACGATACAATAAATAGCCACAACAATTGAACATAGCACCGTGCATTCCAAGCAAAAGAAAACTATAAAAGATAAAGATGTGAATAAAGCTTGAAGTCTCTTTAGATGAATTATGTATATAGTTCCATGTGTATTAAGAAAACGAGGGAAATAAATATATAAAAATATTTGTGCTAATATGCCTCTCTCTTTCTCTCTCTTATATCGAGAATTATTTGATATTGAAACCGCAAAGATGATTTTTCTCTTTTCACAAAAAGAAGAAATGCAGAACGACGATGAAATTTAAATTGTGAATACACACAGTTGATATTTGAGATGAATTTTCTACCTTCAGAGGACATGATCTGAATACCATTGTTATTCATATTATTAGAGACTTTACATATTCACTTCTTTTATTCATCTTCCCAATACATGTATGTATGCATATACATTGCCAAATCATTTTATCATATCATTTGGTCGATAGATGCATCGATCCGATCCAATCCGATCTGAATTTGGAAATCAATTCGAAAAAGTCAACACTCGCAGCAACGAGTTGTTTCTTTTCTTCGATTCAAGTGAAGCTGTTGACATCTTCTGCAGTGCTTTGTTAGCAAACATGCACCAAGTGCCATACATTTGAGATGAAAAAAAAAAAAAAAAAAAAAAAAAATAGGAAGAACGGCTTCTTAACAAGGAAAATGGAATTTTAGCTTGGGTCTTTCGTTGTGTGTCAAACAAATAAGTAAAAATAAGCGCAAATAAATAGTACGTGATTTTGTGTTCATCGTCAAAAGTCTTTTTTTTTCTCCATCAGTTATATTTACACGAACATACTGAACTATTAATATCTGAATGTTGAATGTATGTCGTTATTTTATTCAATCGTATTTATGTCAAGCCTTTTATTTATTCAATCCGATTGTATGCGAATTTTTTTTTTTTTCTCCTCTGTATGACTTTAAATACAAAACAAGGCTTATCTTGTAAACAAACAATTTAATCGCAGGACAATTGTTAAAAAAAAAAAAAAAAAAATGTTTTTCACACATGAATGAAATAAACAAAAAACAAAAAAAGAAAAAATCCATTCACAAATTCTACGCCAATCAAAAATGTAGTTTGAAAGTATAATGATGGAACTTATGACGATTATTTTTGAGTACCAATCAAAAAGTATTATTTACTTCAATTTAACCATTTGGATATGTTATTTAATTCAAGCGTACTTGAATTGTATATTTTGATTTCATATGAATTTCCATACATTTTAATTCATTATAATTATTTACAGTTTCACACACACACAACCACGCACGCACGCACGCACGCACGCACACTCGCATGCACGCACGTACAAACACAATATTAATAATATTTATTATTATGAAATTTTCAGTGCTTTTGTAGATGGAAAACAATGAAACCCAAACTTTGGCTACCATAAATAATGCATTTACATGGCTTAAAATCATAAATAAAATTGTGTATTCAGTTTGTAATTAAAATAATATACCATCTTGAATCAATATTCATATTTTTTTTTTTCATTGGAATTTTCATTTTTTTTTCTTCCATTTTCTTCTTGAAATTTCGCTGTTTTTTGAAATTCAAAGGGTCTCTTTTGAATTGTAAGGGGTTTTTTTTTTGGAAGTAGATCGACAGTTTTTGTGTTATTCAATTTTATGAATAAAGTGTTCACCAATCAAACATTCTTCTTAAGTACGGTAAATTTAATCGATAGCAACATATTATAATATATATTTTGTAGCTATTTGAAATTCTTTACCCAATTTCATTCGATTGATTGCAAAATGAATATGGAAAATTATTGAAATGTAAATATCGCGTTAAATTTTTTTTTTTCCACATAATTTTCAATATTATTCGGATGGGAATTTTGCAAGCGTTATCGTTCATGCAAAAAAAAAAAAAACACACACACACACACATCTTTTCGTAAGGAGAAGAAGAAGAATGAGAAGGAGACGGAGAAGGAGAAGGGAGAGAGAAGAAGAAGAAGAAGAAAAAGAAGAAGAAGAAGAAGAAGAAGAAGAAGAAGAAGAAGAAGAAGAAGAAGAAGAAGAAGAAGAAGAAGAAGAAGAAGAAGAAGAAGATGATGATGATGAAGCAGAAGAAGAAGACGACGATGAAGACGAAGACGAAGACGAAGACGAAGACGAAGAAGAAGAAGAAGAAGAAGAAGAAGAAGAAGAAGAAGAAGAAGAACAAGAACAAGAACAAGAACAAGAAGAAGAAGAAGAGAGAAAGCAGGAGAGAGAGATGGAGATTGAATGAAAGATGGTTATATTTCCCACCAAATAAAAAATTTAATGAAATTGATATGAAAAAGAAACCATTCAAACGAAAACATTCCATAGTAGTTTGAAAAAGAAAAAAGAGACGTAAATCAATAAGGAGAGCGATGGAGAGAGATTGAATGAAGAGAAAGAAAATTTGGGTGCGATGATGATATAGAGAGAAGTGAATAAAACGAAAAAGAGAGGGTAAGCAAGCTTGAGAAAAAAAAAGGAAACTAATTAAGAGAAACTTCCTCACTTTTTCGCAGCAACGAATTAAAACCAAAACTCTATTTTCATTTAACATGATGATGACCAAAATGCAGATTCATCGAATTACAATAATTAATAACCATATATTGCATTGTGTATTTTTACTGTTTTTTTTTAACTAATGTCACTTGACAAAGGAAATTCGTCCAAAAATTCATTTTTCATTTTTATACCACTTATGCATGCCACAGTAGAATTCTTTAACGTTTTTTTGTCATTTAGCTTTTATAAAAAGAATATTTTTGCATGGAATATATGCGAGTAAATAGATTTAACTTGTTTCTAAGTGGCAGCACAAAGATGCAATTTTACTGAAGTTTGCCGTTGTTATAACTGCAAACATAAAAGCGCAAATAATCTTTTAGAAAAATGAACAATATAATAAATAGTTTTTGTTTCATTTCTATTCTTCAATTGTTCTTATATTCACTGTTTTGCCATTTATTTGTGGATGTCGCTTAAAGGTAAAACAGAATATTTCACAATTTTTAACATTTTCTTTAAAAAAAAAATATGAAAACATAAAGCAACAAATGTGTTTATTCTTTTTCAAGAAATGGGTCTCATGACAAGAAGAAAGTCGAAAACCAATTGTCTTTGTCACGAATAACATTTATTTTCCTTTTTATTTCGTGTCGTTTGCTATCAGCTGTCATTTCATTTTTTAAACTGAAAACAAATACACACACAACAAGTAGAAAAATGACTTAAAACTTTTAACGAAAAAAGAAAAAAGTTAAACCGCTGAATGACAATAATGCTTTAAAATGAATGCTCTTCACTGACTCGGTTGATGCAACTTTTTCGAATTGATAAAATGGCAACAATTCAAATATCAAAAATATACAAGGTAATAAACTATTGTTTGCTCGTTTGTCACATTCACCATGGTTGCTTGCCTTGCAGCATCATCATCACCACTGTAAACTTTACCAAACAAAAGATGAAGATGTAAAGAAGAAGAAGAAGAAGAAGAAGAAGAAGAAGAAGAAGAAGAAGAAGAAGAAGAAGAAGAAGAAGAAGAAAAGAAGAAGAAGAAAAAAAAAGACAAATTCTCGTACAAATAACATGACTGATATTGATTCAGAATGTACATTTTGATTGTAGTTTTCTAATGCTTTGCATTATTTTACACATTTTGAGATTGAGAAAAGAGTTTATTTGAAAAAGAAGAAAATGTTCATTGCAAGATGAGCATATCGGTCTGTATTTTCATCACAATTTGGGACTTTGAATAGATCCATAGATCTATATTATCAGAAACATCTAAATCGTAAAATACAAACCAAATCTCATTTTACTGCCTCTAACTAAATGAAATGTTTGCAGAAAAAAAAAAAAAAATACAACACCAACACCAACAACAACAAGCAAATAAACAACTCTTAGAGAAATATGAAACATTTGGCAACTAAAATAATGTTGTGCAATTTGCAAAAGCTAACAAGTTTAGAAGAAAACAATGCAAGCAAATAATAAAGAACCAAATAACATTTGGTTGGCTCAAAATCAAAAGCCAAATCGTTTCAATTGTTCGTATGCGACGATACAATTTGATTAAATTCGAACATGTCTAACTTCTCATTTGAACTTGGCCGAACAATGAAAATGACAATGAAATGTTGATATTTCCACAATCTGATTTTGAAATCGAAAAAATATATACACAACATTTTACTGAGAAAAGCCAAAAAAAAAAAAAAAAAAAATATTCCCAAGCGAATTGTGACCGGAAATTTTGGTTCGAAAACACTATCATTTGTATGTGGCGAAGACAAGAGAAAGAGAAGGAGAAAGAAAGGGGGAGAATGAGTATGGTTGAGAGAGAGAGAGAAGGAGAGAGAGAGAGAGAGAGAGAGAGAGAGAGAGAGAGAGAGAGAGAGAGAGAGAGAGAGAGAGAGAGAGAAGGAGAGAGAGGAGCAGAGAAGGGGAAATGAAATAGAATAGAGAGCTTACTCCAACAGATGATTCATTTTTGTTTTTGCTCGTTCGCCTTGAAGTATGTTGTGTATCGCTTCAAAGTAGGGTTTGAGGAACGGATCCAAAATGGAATGATATTTACCACTATGCTCTCTATTATTTGAAATGAAATAGCAAATCTCTGTTTATACTGTCTTTGCTTACTTTTTATATTTTCATCCTACAGAGAGAGTGAGAGAGAGAGAGTGAGAGAGAGAGAAAGTGAGAAAGAGAGAAAGAGAGAGAAAAGAATATCCGAAATTCGTAAACCAAATGACAAATTCACCGAATGAAAAGTCGATTTCCCACATTTTGAGCGATAAAAATAACGCAACAGAAAAAAAAAATGAGAAAAAATAAACTTCACACTCAACCATTTTCTCCCAATGAGAGTTCATCTATGGTTTTTTTCGGTGTTTTTCTCCTTTTTTTGTTTTTCTTCTTTTTCTCCTTCTCTTTCCATCTTCATTCGATCGTCATCTCTTCACCTTCTTGTCCTTTTTCTTCTCTCATTTTAGTCTGTTTTATAAAAGTTTACTTCATTTTTTATGATAACTGCCATAACCCACCAAAATGGTATGATTTCAGTTCTATTGGCATTTTGATCGTCGCAACCATCCCATCATTCAATGTCAATGTATATACGCGAAAGGCCGTAAACCGTGCATGCGTTTCATTTTCATCATTTGTTCATAAATTATAAACGCCATTTCGTATATTTACTGAAGCCGATAGTATCGTTTAAATGCTTTTGTCATCTTATTCACAGGAAATTTTGGATTGCGTTATGGCGTGCGCTATTACACTTCACATTTTTATATGGTCTGCTATTGAATACTGAGTGTTCATCATATTTCCGTTGCTTTTCCTTTTTCTTCTTTTTTCTCATTTTTTTCGCTTTTTTTTTTCTTTTCGTTTTTTTTTGCTCGTGTCGTTGAAACAAATTATACAAAGTAAGTGTAAAAAATATGGTGTGGTGGGGAAACGTCGACCTGCAAATTTTGATTTATGGTAAAATCCAACGCATGACAAGAGCTAAATGGGCACAAAGCTGATCAACAGCATCAACAATAACAAAACCACACAAAAGAAATCTATCATCGACTACCAGCAATGAGACACATGCAAACCAACAACAGAAGAAACAAAAAAAAAAAAAAAAAAAAAAAAAAACAGAACAAATCATTCAAAGACACACATTTATCGAACACATTTAAGGAAATATTTATGTGTAGGTATTGACAGATAAATTTGAAACAAATCTACGCACACTGTTGATGTTCCAATTTATCGACGCAATCTGTTTGTATTTTTTTGTTTTTTTTTGTTTTTTTTTGTTTTGGTGGGCGCCTATTCGTTTTTCCAAAATAAAATCCGATTAAAAGAAAAGCGATGCGCGAGTTGAGCGTATGAAAAATGAATGAACATAATGGCGAAAAGCAGCCTTGAAGCAAACGTACGTGGGTGTATGTATTTGAGGTGTCTTGAAGATAATTTTCTTTTTGCGCCCTTCGAGAGAATTGCAGGAAAATGTACTTTTTTACACAGTGAAAAACGATTTGACGGAAGAAAACAAAAAAAAACGAATGTAACAAATTATAAACCGAAAGTTTGTTTGTTTGAAACGAGTTTCAAGAAACGCATAAAGAAATGAAAACACAACATAATAATATACCAATCTGGAAGAAGATTCAGAATTTTCTTTTTTACTTTGTTGACGATTTATACCTACGAAACTAAAATCTGCCCATTTGCGAAGATGATGATGATGATGATGATGATGATGGTGGTAGTGGTGGTGCTGGTGGTGTTGGTGGTTATGGTAGTGTTGGTGTAAGTAGGGTGGTGATGGTGGTGTAGGTAATGATGGTGTTGGTGTTGGTGTTGGTTTGTTTGGTGTTGGTGTTGATAAAGAGGAAGGCGAAAAGTAAAAAGATCAGAGCGCAAAATAGAATCGAATATCTTTCTACAATAAGAATGCGTTAAAGTGCCATCATACAGGCATTGGTATGATTTATAAAGTCATAAAAATAAAAAATCGTAAAATTTTTATTCGTTCATATGATGAAATTCACTGCTCTTCGATTTGCTGGATGTGCGTATATGTAGATGAGTGTGTGTGTGTGTGTGAGTGTGTGTGTGTTTGTCGTGTAACAATCAATAGATTCCGTAGTATGATTGCATGAAATCTATATGAAAATGGTATTGATGACAGAGTTCAAGCATTTTATGTCGATTAAATTGAATGAAACACTAAATTAGAGCATCATCAGATTGAGACTGAGACTGAGGATTTGATTGAAAATTGATTCAGTTGATTTGATAGTGGATAAGCTTACATTACATGTTTGTTTCTATGCAGATTGATTTGAAAATTCCATATAATCAAAATTGGAATGAACCAATAGAACTGTGATAATTTGTATAATTAAATTACGCGCCAAATATTGCTGATTTTACACAAAATATTCATATCAATCAATTGATCAATCAGACAATCAATCAATTAATCAATTAATTGCAAATGACTTAATATACAAATCAATAAATGAATTTTAACGATTCAATTTCGATCGAGATACCAGTTACAGAAATGTTCAGATGCTAATAGCATTTTAGCTTTTTTTGCATATCATTATTACTGTTATGATGAACCCATCACCTACCCATAAATACACATTGTAAACAAAAAAAAAAAAAAAAAAAAAAATAGAAAATTTATGGCAAATTGGGCCACAAACATCTATCTATTCAAATACAATGTTACACAAAATTACCACAGGTCGACCATAGAAAATGATTTTAAATAGATTCCAATCAACCGAAAACTAATTAATAATCATCCTATTCAATAGAATTTA
Organism: Resseliella maxima; assembly: GCA_029041755.1. Taxonomy (NCBI): domain Eukaryota; kingdom Metazoa; phylum Arthropoda; class Insecta; order Diptera; family Cecidomyiidae; genus Resseliella; species Resseliella maxima. The sequence continues at coordinate 1,169,805 of JAQOWM010000069.1, forward strand.
ACGCGTTCAATATGTTTTAATAGCTAATTTCAATCAGTAAATGTTCATTTCCACTAAATTTTGAAGGATTTTCACCCAAAAAAAAACAAAACAAAAAAAAAAAACCGATGCATATTTTTGCCATCAGCCACAAGATAATTATTTACAAAATTGTAATATGAATTTTCCACTCGAACGCACACACGCAGACACACACACGCAGACACAAACACACACACACACACACACACACACACACACACACTCACATCAGTATAAAATGCCTTGTCATTCGCTTATTGAATTCAATAACTTTATTGCGATTTAAATCAATTTTGTTTATAACACGGTCCAATCGATATACATATTAAGAACGTTATAAAGTTTAATATTGAAACCGAATTTAATAACAAACATCCAATATTATTAAAACAAACAAAATAATTTGCATACATTATTTGATTATCTGTTATTAAATGAATGCGAGATGAGATGAAAATTGATTGGAGGCAAAAACTAACATATTCAGTAACAAATATCTTAATGTGATTTAATGTATAAAGAGATGATGGCGAGTGGAAGAGAGATAAGAGAAAATAGGATAAAAATGAGCAAATTTCGAATGGATTGAAATAAATTGAGAAAAAAAGAAAAAAAAGAAGAGAGAAAAATTTCAATTTAATATACGAAAATCGTTAAAATTTCCCTATCAAATGCAGCCGGAGCGAGTTTATCATGTAAATGAATGAATACACATATAGCCGTCCCCATTCTGAATGTAACCAATCAATATAACAATCTATTGTTCTTTTTTCTTTTCACCAAAAAAAAAAGAAAAAAAAAAAATGAAATATAACGAACGAATTAAAGCCATAAGAGAAATAACTGTTCTTCATGCATCGGTGAATATATCGTTTCAAATATGGTTCACATTTCAAATTCCACATTTCAGTCTAGTACTGATGTGACTTGAATAAAAGTATGCTTTGTGCTATGAACGAACATCAATAAAAAAAAAAACATAGTCTTTCCAAATGTAAAATTCAAGTTCATAATCGATGACTAGCATATGTTGAAAATATTTGAATAAACTGGACTTCAAATATATGAAGCGCAATAGTATTTTACGTCATTCGAAACGATGTGGCAAAATTGCATCTTATTTGTTATTTGAATAAAACCAAATCGAATCGGATTGAATGTTGAGAGCTTAGAAACACAAAGATCTAAATGAATTTTGTTTGATTTTTAAACTTTGATTTACAAATCAATTGTTCACAACTGCAATGTCATCGGTTTTTTTTTTTTTAAATACAAAATGTTAGTGTTGATTATATAGTTTTTATATAATTTTCAAAGCATATGTTTTGAATAAAGTAACTAAAAACAAAATGCACTTAATCGGATTTGATGAAACAATTCAATTGCATCGATGATTATTGGCAGTTTACTAACAAATCAATATTGTAGTGATTATAACAATTTTTTGTCTCGTTTGACTCTCGGCCACATCATTCAATAAAAGCCACATATAGCATCAGTTTGATATAATTGATTTAACATATCACGAGGAAAATATTTGCAAATTTCGCATTATTTCATGAACAACAACAAAATGTACCATCAAAATACGATTAAACGCATCGTATTTAGTCAGCTTATTTTAGAAAAGTTTTACAAATCTAATTGCTTGACATTCAACACTGTGTGTGTGTTTTTTTTTTTCTCACGTTTCTCTTTGTTGGTTGAATGTATTTTCGCCAATTCAATTCATTGTCCAGATTTTCAAACATAAAAGCATAATCAAATTTAAATTTAATATGTTGATGAAGTACTTTGGTTGTGCACAATACATGCTTTAAAAAGCTTTTCAAAGTCTTTTCTTCCAGTTTGAAGCATTGACAGTTGATGCTATCATTACGGCTCCCACAGACATACACACACACACACACACCCACCCACCCAATGTGTTTAAGTTGTGTGTTATTTAATTAAATTAAGAATGTGAGATTTAAATTTGTTGCGCATCGTAGGAGCTAACACAGTGAATTAATGTAAGAACAACAATCAAGTGTGTTGGCCCAAATGCAATATGCTATCGACACCGTTGATGGTTTCACAAATTAAAATCGCATAAAACCATGGAAAATAAGTAGGCTCCTTGAACCATTTATACTCACTATCTCTTTCACTCTCTCTCTCTCTGTTTCTCTCTGTTTCTCTCTCTCTCTCTCTCTCTCTCTCTCTCTCTCTTTCTCTTTCTCTTTGGCTTTCTGTACAACCAATAAAAAGCACCTTTCCATGTAGATGTTGTGTTTAAGTGAATTGCAAACTCTAACAATAGTCATAAAAACATACGACGAACGGTATGAGAATTGTGCGCTTCGTCAGTTTTATACAATAACATGGACTTTCTCTTTCATTCTGACCCACTCTTTTTCTCTTTCTTTCTCGCTTTCTCTCTCTCTCTCTCTCTCTCTCTCTCTCTATCGATCTTCATAATTCTTTTTCTCTATCTTGCTTGCTCTTATGATTTTTTTGATTTCTTTCTCTCTCTCTTTTTCTCTGTTTCTCCTTCTCTTTCTCTCTCTCCTTCTCTCTCTCTCTCTCTCTCTCTCTCTCTCTCTCTCTGTTTCTCCTTCTCTTTCTCTTTCTCTCTCTTTTTCTCCTTTTTTCTCTCTCTCTCTCTCTCTCTATCTCTCTCTTTTTCTCTCTATCCCTCTCTCTCTCTCTATTACTCTTTCTCCCTTATTTTCTTCCTTATTCTTATCTTGTGTCATATATATATTCCAAAAACCGCACATTCAAATACACCAAACACAACACACACTATAATGCAAACAAAAAGGAAAGGTAACAACAACTTTATGCTTATGCTCAATGCAATCTATTTACAAATGAATTTTCTGAACCGCATAAATGCTTCATAACACTGCATCGACAATGGTAACACAGCATCAGCAACAACTCGCCGGAGTAACAACGTTTTCACAATTTTGAGTTAGTGATTGTTCTACATGGTTTAATAAGACAACAGCTTTGACTACTTGAAAATGCTATTAACACTTGGATGAAGAGAGGTAAAAGGGGTGGGCTTTTGTAAATGTTCATTGCGTCATGCGTATTACTATGAGTGATTTGACATGAACATTGCAAACATCCAAATAATTTCAAATTTAACGATGTGCGCTCATATATTTGTGATATTTACGGATGTAAATATAAATGGAATTGTTAAATGAAATTTCAGTCAGTCGTAAATTTTTGGTGGTTAGAAATTCGAATATTGGCGACAAAAATGAAATAGAAAATGGAATCGAATAAATGAAAAAAAAAAAAAAAAAACAAAAATCGACAAGAACAGGAAAATATGAAAATCAACATGTCATTGCACCAAAAAGCATACATAAGTTTTCATCACATCAATCCAGGCAATGTAAACTTAAATGTTAAGCATTTCCAAAAGATATTCTTACCGCATTCAGAGGCTGAAAAGGTCAGCTTTCGATATGTGCAATGCATGTAACATTTTTTTTCTCTTTTTGTTCAATGAACAGCATATCTTTTACATCTTTTCAATACACATCACCTCATTGACATAGACAAGAAACTGGTTACATTCCATGCTATTCAGGTTACCATCAACCTAACCCAAATTTTACACTGTGACAATCATTGTATGTGTATAAATGTTGTAATTATTTTCGATGCAATAACCAGCATCATCAATGAGACCCTCAAAACTTATTCAAAGTTTTATGTAATTTTTTTTGGGCCATATTTAAATGAAAATGTTTCGAATTTGTTCGAGTAATTAATTAATAAAATTTTAGAACCGTGTCGTACTATATTCCATATAAGTTAAATAAATTAAATCATCACTCACTTCATGGCTATTTCATGGCATTTTATGTGCTATTTTATTATTTAGAAATAGAATATTCTGGTAGGAAGCAATCAAAATGTCAATCAAAACCTCCGGATAAATGATGTATATAATGTAAGAATTAAATTATAAAACCCCGAAACCGTTTTCTCACTGAAAATACTTTTTGGAAAATGGGGAAGGAATATAACTTTGAAGATATATTCCAACTTTTCAAGTCAAATACATCAGAATATTCAATTATGTGAATAGCCAGCAATGGAGTTTTCATGTTGGCCATTGTTTCACGTTTTCATTCAATGTTGAAAATTGCAGCATTTTTAATATTCAATGAATTGTGTACACTTTTTGTTGTTGTTGTTGTGTTGTTGCTGCTGTTGTTGCTGTTGTTGCTGTTGTTGCTGTTCAAGCAGCATTCAAAAATGAACACCATCAGTTGAGCTTATGGCAATCGCTTTTGCATTTGCAATTTTGCTTGAAAATGGGCAAGAGTTGTAAATATGATTGAAATCAAATGAAAACCACAAACATCGTGTGAGCCTTGCGGCTTTAAAGCAATACAACTGCAAAGAAGTAGAAATTGAAATGAAATATAAAATAAAATAAAAAAAAAAAAAAAAAAAATTGAACCTCAAATGTTTTATTCAGTTTGCTGTTAAACTCTTCGTTTTACACCGCACACATTTCATCTTCAATTCCCTTTGGACGCATTGCATGGATGGTTGCTTTTAAATGCGCCAAACAAAATATTATTTTGTCCACTGAACAAAACAACACCATTGGAATTAAAAACTTCAATATAAACAAGTACTTAAAAGTGAAATTAATTTGACTCTTCAGTTTTTCGAATGAAATTGAGTCAAAATCAAAAATCATCTTTGTCACCACGTACAATTTTTGGTACATGATTCATGGTAATGAAATTGAAATTCCAATTTTCTCATCGCAACGCTCAGGCAAACAATTGTTAAATAAAACAAAAAAACTCTAATTTCATGTAAATCCGACCAACAGCATTGACAACTTCGAATATTTTGAACGACTTGTCCAAACGAGCTTTGCTGTCTCTGAATTTTATTTCAATATTGAATGTGTTGACTTTGACTTAAATAACAGAAAACTTTCTCTTTATTTCTGGATTCTTCCGTTTCTCTCTCTTTTCTCTCTCTCTCTCTTTCTCACTTTCTCTCTCTCTCTATCTCTCCCTCTTTCTCTTTCTCTATTGCTTCCTCACTCTCTTGCTCTCTCTCTCTTGCTCTCTCTCTCTCTCTTCTCTCCATCTCTCTCTCTTGCTCTCTCTCTTGGTCTCTCTCTCTCTCTCTCTCTCTCTCTCTCCATCTCTCTCTCTCTTGCTCTCTCTCTCTCTTTCTCTCTTTCTCCCTCTTTCTCTTTCTCTCTCACCTCTCTCTCTCTCTCTCTGTGTCTCTCTCTCTCTTCCTCATTCTAAATCGCTTTGAATTTCTCTCTATCATCCTCCAGTCTCGTTTCATTCCATTTGTCTTCTTTATTCCTCATCGAGTAGGCAAAATTTGGTATTTCGTTTGCAAAAAAAAAAAATAACTTCTGTATATCAAATGTTGAAACTTCGAATGAATGGTGTTACAAATAAAACATACAAATGGAATAGCAATAGGATTATCTTCTCATTTTTTTGTTTAGCAAATTGTACTATATAAATGTATGATTCCATTACGAGTTTTTCTCGCAATTTCTCGCTATTATTTGCAATATTTTCGGTGACTAATACTAGAACTGCTTAAACCGTCACATATATTCTATTCATAAATTAAATTATGCTTGGGAAATTCAAGAAAATCGAAAATATGAGTGTTACTTACTATTTATGAAATGGAATATTATATTTTTTGTTTATTGTTGGTAACATTGTTGATATTTCGATACATAATATATTGACGATTGAAATGTTTGATGTAATAAAGTGTAAAAATTGATTTACTTTCTGAAATGAAAAATCTCAACATTCAATACGTTTGAATAATAAGCAATTTTATGGAAAAGTTTTTAGCAGGCAATTGTTACCCAGAAATTCTGCTTACATTCACATACACATTGTAGCATGAATAAAAACAACAATCGTCATACAAATAGGGCCGAGTAAGTTGAACAGTATATAGAGGTTAACAGAATACAATCTAAAGCTGTTGAATATTTTATTTGGCAACATGTAAATTTTGTATCTGGTTGGAGTTTGTTTTCTGTTTTTTTTTTTGTTCTTTTTGATAAATTTAGTAGTTTCATTTCTTTTAGTGTGAATGAATATTTACTATTTGAAAGAGAGTAACGTGTGATTGTTTTTTTCTTTTTTTTTTGTTTGTTTGACACGCATCGAAAATGACCCTCATTTGTATTATCGTGATAAGTTTTTTTCTTTTCTTTTCACGGGGTGTCAGTAAAGTTTTGGGTGATAGGCGTTTGACACTTTATCGAGTTTCGTTCGGTTTTCTCTTTTTTTGTTCTTCGTTTGGGGCTTTTATTTTGTTGATCCATTGTCTCAAAAACGATACAAAATTGATTTGAAAAACAAAAAGCCACGAATGCTATCTTCGAAATCTGTTACAGAATGGGGAAAATTCCGATTTGACGGTAAATTCTCAATCGTTTGAAGATTTTCGATTGTTTGAAAAATTGTATTTCTAACTTTTCAGGAGATTCAAACTCCCAGCACACATTCAGATTCAGTTAACCTAATACGGTTTTTCTACATTTTTTTTTTTTTTTATTTTCGCAATTTATTTCTTCAACATAGTATAAATCACGATGTTGTATCATTTTTTCATTGTTATTAACAGACAAATGTAATGAAAACACAAAAATGACTAGTGGTGTTAATAACAAATACTCTTTTCACCAACATTTGTTGAAGAATTTACTTAATCCGCTTGAAAATGACGCATTTACAAAATGTTGACCGAAAAGTGTTAACCGTAATTCATTTGAAGTTTTGAAGTATTCGATAGCCACAATATTGATGTGATTTTAGTTTATAGAACCACACAATGATTACGAAATCAAATCACACATTCGTTCTCTTCCAAATACACCAGGGAATTTTGACAAAATGTGATACACAAGAAAGAATAAAAGAAGAAGAAGAAGAAGAAGAAGAAGAATACGCTCTCAATTCATGTGGGTGTAATTTAGGATTGATCCTCTGTTGTCGATCTCTCTCTCTCTTTCTCTCTCGCTCTGTCTCTTTCTCTCTTTCACTCTCTCTCTCTCTTTCTCTCTTTCACTCTCTCTCTCTCTCTCTCTCTCTCTCGCTCTCTCTCTCTCTCTCTTTCACTCTCTCTCTCTCTTTCTCTCTTTCACTCTCTCTCTCTCTCTCTCTCTCTCTCTCTCTCTCTCTCTCTCTCTCTCTCTCTCTCTCTCTCTCTCTCTCTCTCTGTGTGTGTGTGTGTGTGTCTCCTCCTTCCTCTTCCACTGAAATGAACTTCGGACGGTTGGATATACGAGCGCCGAAATGAGAATGAAAAAAAAAACTCGCCTCACTTTTATCTTTTATCACTTTTGTGTCGTTCTACATAAAAAATTTCAACAATTTTATCATGTGTTTGGTGTTTGAATTTTTCACAGTTTCAACTTCAATTTGAATGCATTGTGATCCCATTTTTCTATCTATCATTCAATGTGCGTGTATTGTGACTGTGTCAAAATTAAACTTTTTTAAAAGTTTTCGTTTGATTTATATGCTTGTGCAACGCTCATGTTGGCTGACCAATAAAACAAAAATATCGACAGAGTTTGTGTCGCTCATTTGATTTTCAACATTAGTTTATATTTTCTCCATTTCAAAGTAAACGGTCAATTTTTGGCTCAAACATTTTAAAATCCAAACAATCAGATAAACAAAATGAAACGAAATATAGTGCATCGCATAGCATAGAAAAGGCATTAAATTCATGATCGACTGCAGAAGATATGGGATAAAATGTTCCATTTTAAGCTGTTTAACAATGAACCAATCAGAAGCTGGTTTGTTTTTATTTTATTTTATGGTGGCTTTCTTTTTGCAATCGATTTTGTTTCTGTTTCTGATTTTGTTTCTGTTTTTCTTCTTTTTTTTTTAATGAAAGTTATCCTGAAGTTTGAATGCAAACGATGGTACGCCAGAAGATGGAAAACGACAACAGCAACAACAATGGCCACAGTCACATAAGAAAGAAATCATTAATGTGCGGCGGTTGTTTGTGCCCCTACAGCAGCATCAACTTATCCAATGCTATGAGTTTATTGTTTTCCAATTCGATTTTCGTATTCGTTGCAGCGTAAAATAAAACTTCTTCTTCTTCATCATCATCATCATCTGGTGGATTTCATTTGAAAATGGCAGATTTACTCTTTTCAAGGGATTAAGCTCTCAGCCGACACAGTATTTTGAGTTAAGTTAAGACGATAAGCCCGTTTGAGGTGCTCACAAAGTTTATGCTAAACACTTTTTGGTAAAATGTTTATGCGATGGCATGGTCTCAACGCACAATTGGCTGCAAATAATACAAATACATTCACACACATACACACAGTCGCACATACACAGTCCCACGCACACAGTCGCACGCACACACACAGTCGCACGCACACATGCAATCAATGATGCTGTTCGTATGCATTTTTCGTTTTCGTTTAACTGTCATTTACTCGCAAATACCGTTATGTTTTTATCAATTTCTGTGACTTTTTCTCCGCCTTGGTATCTTTTAGGTAAATTCGTCAAAAAAAAAGGTAAACAATTTGAAAAAAGTGAAAGAATTTGAAAAAAAAACACCATTTTTTTTATCATTTTATCTTGTTGTTATTTTATAACTGTATAGAATGTCTCAAAAAATGTGATATACTTAATACGTTTCACATGCTATTTTCGTCCCATTTCATATAAAAAAAAACATCTTCATCCATATACGGATTGATGTTAAGTTGAACATATATTGATCAAAAATCAGTCAAGAAGGGAAAAGAATTGGGGAATTAAAGAAGAATAAGAATCGAATGGCATAAGCTGCCATATTACCGTATCAAATCCTTTGCTCCAATTAAGAATTACGAATTCGTGTGGTACGGTCGTCACATATAAAGAATGACATTTCTAGCACAAAATTCATAATTCTAAAAGTGAATTGCTGATGCCTACGATTTTGTTAAATTACAACGCCCAGCAGTAACGGTAAAAAAAAAGACTCATTTTGTCAATGGTAATAAGCTTTTGTGAAGGATATCATGATCGAACCATGCCACACGAGTTTGCACAGCTTTCCATTTTTGGTGAAGAGAAGCCAGGAAAAAGAAAGAAAAAACATAAACTCAGTGCGAGAGAGGGAGAGAAGGAGAGAGAGAAAGAGAGAGAAATAGAAAGAGAGAGAGAAAGGTAAAAAGAGAGAGAAAGAGAGAGAAAAAGAGAAAGAGAGATACGAAGGCAATGGGAATCAATGAAATAGGCACAGGTACAATAAGCCTACTACTTAACTTCTTCCACATATTTCTGTCTTATATTGCCGTACCTTTTTTCTGGTATGTTATCCTTAGTTATACTTTTGCATAAGTAGCGCGCACGAGTGTGTTCACATCATCAGTCCCAACAATCTTCATTTTATATAGATATATATATTTGGTTTTTCTCTCTTTTTTCGGTTGAAAAATAAGAATGAAAGATGAACAGCCTATCGTTCACAATGTTTAAGATGCCTTCGTTCATTTTTCTGCCACAATCTCGAATATTCAATATATGGGCTTCAGTTAAACATCAAATTATCCGAGCCGTATAAAATATGCAATACAAGCATTCAGCATTTTGAATGTATGTTTCATCCCAATTCGTAAAATATATCGCCTTCTCGTCATATATTTTATATTCTTTGATCGAATTTTTCGTACTTTATTTTTATTCTTCGTCTTCTATTTCTATTTCTCTTTTTTTTTCTTTTTCTCTTTTTTTTTCTTTTTACTTTTTTTTTCGTTTCTTTGCTCTCATTGGAATCAAATTCTTCTTTTTTTTCCACATCTTTTTCTGGTTGATCCTTTTGTTTGGCAATCACTTTGCTTGAATAATCATTTGAATTTTCACCTTCACATCTCACATATATATATATATATATGAATCGAATAAATCATCGTGCATATTCTTTGCTTTTAATGCTCATCCATCTTTAATGTTGTTCAAGCTTGTTTGTCAACAAGCACGAATGATTTTCAACTAACTGAACCAATTGTTTAGGGGCCACATGGGCTGACTGTCATCTTGTCTAATAACAACAAAATCGATCGGTGTTATAAAATATTGGCTGATATATAAGTTGAGCTTGGTTATGGCCACAAAACATACATCTAAATCATTTCGTATTTGAAAAGAAGTAGCAGAAGCAGAAGAAGAAGAAGGGGGAAGGGAAAACAATTTATACACACGTTCAACAGAAATGTCGTAAATTTTGAATATAGCCAAGCATGTGCTCATCCATAGAGTAAAAGACTCAGATACAGATAGTAAAAATGACAAGTAGCAAGAGACGAAGAGAGAATATGTATGAAAAGAATAGAAAGATAGTCAAAATCGAGTATCGAGATGCGAGCACGAGTACTAAATAAATAAAAATAAAAATAAAACTGGAAATGTGTTCATTTCCTAGAAGCTATGCAATTTCAACATCGCATGTACACATCAAGTAGTTGGCATTATGGTTCGATGCAAATAAAAAAACAACAACAACAACAACAACAACAGCACCAGTAAAGCAACGACGATGACAAAAAGAAAAAAATGTACACACACAAACGAACAAACGAACGAACGAAAACACTAAAAAAGTGAATATTGAGAATTTGTGTTTAGTGCATTGAGCACAATTTCGTTGGCTTGTCTCGTTTTATAGTCTCATTCTGTGCTCTGTTGTCTACTGTCTACTGTCTATATCTTTGCTTTTCTCTGCTCTGCTCTGCTCCGCACTCACATATTACATGCAATATATCGTAATATTTCGTGTCATAACATATAAATATATAGTCATTTGAGTACAAATTTCTATGCAAAATTGCGCATCTCTTTTGATCCATTTATATTTTTGGTTAGAGATATTCCAATGAGTTTCAATACATCAATTGATTTATGCTGTTTAATAGTGTTGACAATTGTCCGTCGTTTTCATATTGAGCACAATACATTTGAAAATATAATATTTGAAATGAAATGCAAATATGATTGACCATTTTCAATTCAATTGAATATTAGTTACATTGTTGCAATGTCTCAATAAATATTTATGATATGGTTTATAGATTTTCGCGAAATAATATAAAATCACCATCGAGAGACAATTTCAATTAAGCAATGTACATTTTATTGTTTCATAAAATAAATCGACTTGCATCGACATGAACAGACAATACTTAATTGAATTTCATGTCGAACGTTTTGCTATTGAATATATTGTCGCTGTCTCTCTCTCTTTCGCCCTCTCTCTCTTTCTCTTTCTCTCTCTCTCTCACATACACACACACTTCCTCTTTATCTCTGTGCTTTTCTATCTCTCTCCTCTCTCTTCTCCCATTTCACATTTATGCATGGTCTATGAATGGGCTCGCACTGAATAATTTCAAAATAATATATTTTCTCTTGATATTTTCCAGAAATAAATAGATTCAAAATTTGTGAAATGTAATCAACCGCAATGTTTGGATGTGCTCGTATTTGCGCATCGACGAGAAAAAACTGTAATTAATCTTTTCTATATTACGGATGTCGTTAACATTTGTTCGAAATTTGTAACATGACTTTTTTGACATACACAAACACACAAACAACACACGTACACAAATCAGTACAAAATATTAAAAAAAAAAAAAAAAAAACAAACAAAAAACGCAACAAGAAATTTGTTAAATTACTAACAATTTCGCTTAATTAACCCATTTATATTGGCTTCAATATAATGCAATTACTATGAATTAATGTCGACTCATCACATCTGATGGATTTTTCTCTGTTTCCTTCTTTTTATCGCTCTTTCTATCGCTCTTTCTCTCTCTCTCTCTCTCTCTCTCTCTCTCTTTCTCTCTGTTAATGAAACGGAAAAAAATTGTACGAATATTTTCGCAAATTGTTTATTCGTCAAAGCGATAAATTTTTGAGAATTTTTAAAATAAAATTGCGTAGTTTTATCAATTCGAAATGAACATGTGAAATTTATACTGTAAATCAAAGGCAAAATCGGAATTTTTCCATTGGCAAAAGAAAAAAAAACAAACAAATGCAACTACTAGAAAGATTACCGCGAATCATTTTTGAATGAACTTCTAACACGTTGCGTGTCAAAGTATTAATCGACACGATTGAGTTAGTCACTTTCCGAATGTCTGCTCACATTGAAAACAATTGTTGGCACCATTTAAACTGATTTGAAGTGTGTTACTTCACGTGACGAATAAATGAACTGTAATCAAAGTACAGTAACAACAACAACAACAGCAGTTGCAGCAATAACAATGGGAAAACAAAAAAAGAACACAAAAGAGAGAGAGAGAGAGAGAGAGAGAGAGAGAGAGAATTGCGATCTCATAAGAACTGGCAGACAGCGTTTTTAAAATTGATTAATTTGAACTCGGTTTTGTTTGGAAATGTTCATATTTGCGGAACTGTCTAATTGCACTTTATGATGCAGTTAATTTAACAATAAATGGTGATAAATTTTGCGTAAAAACATAAACATGCACAGCAAAACAAATGCATTTGTTGATTGAATCGATTGAGAGAAAGAGTATAAGAGGGAAAAACAATGATGGAATTTATTTTGTTTGATGTGATGTGATATGATGTTAAGTGAAGTGATGTTATGCAATGCTAATGGGAATCAACTCAAGCGCCTGATTATTAATCGACAGAATATTGGCCGACATTTCAATATCAACAAAATTCAACGAATTTGTCATCGATATCAAAATCGGCGACAGCTTCAATTTAAATAAATTCACAATGAATGGAATTGGAATGAGAAAAATGTAGAAAAACAAAAACAAAAAAAAACACCACATTACTGAACGATAGCTTATTCATCAAATTCATCATTTGAAATACAGTTTTAAGCTTTTCATCATCATCAATAGCAATTCAATTGGAGATGAGAGATATGTAATGATGATATAACTCATTCGAAAATGCCTATGTCATTCTTATTACTTTTTATTTTCTCTCGCGTGCAAATCCCTTGCTCTCTTTTTTTCTCTATTTTTCTCTTCCTCTAGCACTCATCAAAATGATATCTATAAATAGTGCACTTCACTCATATTGTGTGTATGTGTGTGTTTTTGTATATTTTTGACCTTCGCAAATGAATGACGTTTTCAAACAGGAAATTACACCAAACTGTTTTTTTCTGCTTCTCTCTCTCTCTCTCCCTCTCTGTATGTCTCTTTCTCTCTCTCTCTCTCTCTCCTATTGATTTGTTGTCTAAATAATGTTATTCATCATCAATAAAATGAAACGCAAGATAGGAAATTGGATTGAGCACAAGAGAAGACCAATTGTGTCCAAATAGTATAAAACCAAAAAATCAGAGACAACGACGAAAGAACATGTAAATATTTAAAAGGTGGAGGAAATGTCATAGCCGATTCAATTCTTTTTTCTCTCTCTCTTCCTCTCTTCCTCTCTTCCCCTCTTCCTCTCTGCCTCTCACTCACTCTCTCTCTCTCTCTCTCTCTCTCTCTCTCTCTCTCTCTATCTCTTCCTTTCTCTCTCTCACTCTCTCTTCTGTTATTCACGCATTGATAAAAAGGTTCAATCATTCAAATCGCATTAACAAGACTTTGAAATCTATCGAATAGGAGTTTTGAACAATTAACGTCAGTTTAAAATCGAAAGAAATGGATAAAATATGTATTCAAATCGCATTTTGAATTTAAATTATTTGAAATTGCACGAATGTTTTACACTAATTGATGGAATCAAAATGTGTTTTTACTGTTGATTTTTGAAATCTTCTTTCGAACCATTTGTATATCGAGCTACTATTTAAATTACACTAATATTGGCCTCTCTCTCTCTCTCTCTGTCTCTCTCTCTCTCTCTCTCTCTCTCTCTCTCTCTCTCTCTCTCTTTTATAATTCATAATAAATCGTGTCAATGCTTCAATTTTGATGTATCACATTGTAAATAGGAAATTAGTCGCAATTTGCTTGATATCATGATAGAAATTTGAAATTTGTATTTATCGGTAATTACAGTGACCAACTGAGCCTAAATGACGAATATCAAAGAAAAAAAAAAGTCAATTGCCAAAAATTACCTTTAATTCTCTTTCTCTTTCATTCTATCGCTCTTGTTCTCTCTCCTTTGTGTCTGTTTTTTTTTTTTTTTTTTTTTTTTACTTTCAATCTCTCTGTGTCATTCAGTCACTCTTATTCATACACCTTTTCATTCTAAAACAATTTGTAAAAACAAAAAATAGAAATAATTGAGCTCATCATCGTTGTTGTTGCTGTTGAACAAACATTAATGGAATGCGATTTATTTTCTTTCACATGTATCGTTGTAGTTGACTGGTCTCGATTGAAATAAACCGATATTATCATTGTACTTCATTCAACATTGACCAAAAAAGACAAAAAAAAAAACAAAAACAAAAAGTACCGCGCACACACAAAGTAATACAAAGGAATGAAAACGTGTTCATTATTTCGCATTTAAGCAAAAGCGATTGAATTAATGTTTCAAAAGCTTTAAATTGTTTGGAATGAATGGTATCTACATAATTATAAATATATATAAAAGTACATATTATTTGGACATTGATACATTTCATGTGCTTGATATTGGGCCATACGAAGGAAATAAAAAACATGAAACGCATGAATGCGCTTTCGACAGGGAACGAACACGATGTGTATAGAAATAACCGTGCCAATAAAGCATATTGTTGGTTTTCTGCGCATTATCGAGCGATAACATCGATATTGGTCTGCACATACACACACACACACACACACACACACACACACACACACACACAAATGCACCTGAGTAAAAGAGAGAATAATTCCGAATAATGTCGACAAAGTTTGTTGATTGGATAAGAGAGCCAAAGAGATCCGAGGTAAGCGTGCGAAGTATACCAAATCAAATGGTGCACCAGGTGCATATGGAATCGGCGAAAATGGACGCACTTTGGTTTTTCGTGCGATTTTCAATGGTTCAACAACGTTTCCATAAAACATTGAATGGCTTGGAATGGTTATGCGATATTTTTGATAGATGCGATTCAAATATTCAAGATATTAGTGCCGTATAGTCCGTATTCGCATGCGCAACATACCAATCGCTTGTGAATACACACCAATCGCATACTGCGCTAATATTTTGGATATTAGTGTCGTATAGTATCGCGTCTATCAAAAGTATCGTGTAGCCAATCCATGCTGTATGTACACATTGGTTTAAACTGGTAAAACTGCATGGTGCCGGAAACGAATGCAATTTTGCAATGTGTGTGTGGATTTTTTTGCTCACATTCTTCCTTTCGTATATGATTTTTTTTTTTGTTGCCAATATATTACTATGTATATATTCCAAAAGTTGCATGCTCAGCACACGCATATGTGGCATACAATAATACACACCAACTGCATGCCAACATAGTAAATTTCAATGGCCATAATAGGGTCAGCTACATAAAGTATATCGCATAATCAACATTTGATAATATCCATATGACAAATATTGGTCAGTGGTATAAATGTAATAGTACTGTAGACCATAATAACAATAACAACAACAACAACAAATACAATAGAAATGTAAAGCAAAATGTACAATACGAGACATATATAAAGAATGAGAGTGAGAGTGAGAGTGAGAGAATTGAATGGTTGTCATTGTAATGGGTATTTTATGGTATTTAAGGTGAAATATCAGCTGGCCGCCTATTTTTACTGTATCTTGTTTGCTTCGCACTTTTCTCTCACTCTCCATCTTTTACCTTTCTCCATCTCATTTCATCTCTTTTTCATATTCTCCCCATATGCATACATCATACGTGGGCGAGATAAAGAGTCGCAGGGGGAGGGAGAGGGTGTTTCTAAATTGAGGAAAAAAAGGTCTTCGATTTTGATGAATTTCAGGAGGTAAAACTCAAATGCCCCCCTGCCTAAGTATGCTCCTTATGTTCCCCTATCCCTTCCCCCGTTCCCCATTACATCACCCTCTCTCAGTATCTCTACCCATCTCTCCTCACCACATTTCTCCTTTTTCCACTTTCACATTATATCATACATTGTTTGATGTGATGACAATATCAATCTTTGACTACAAATTCCATACAATGTGGCGTCTGACTGGGACTCAGTTTAGCCACTCATATTCACCGTATATGTGTGAATGTGACAGCGAGTGTGTGTGTGTGTGTGTGTGTGTGTGTTTGTATATTATTTCTCTGTTTTTTTATTTTCTTTGTCGTGCTTCCTTTCCGCTGTTATTATTCGACCTGGTACAACACAACAATTGAAACCTACGCCAAATTAGGCCTTTGCTATGTGTAAATATATGTTGGAGCGTATTAACGCGTGTACTCGTATATTGTATTCACTGCAAAACGGACGCAAACCGCATTATACCCAATATCAATTTATTTTGTGTTGTTCAGTTGATATCTTACGTGCTCGTGTATTTTATTCTATGCAGAGCTGTCCATGGTTTTCCAAAAAAAAAAAAAAGAAAAAACAGGAAAAAAATGAGCATGGAGAAAAAGCAACGACGAATAAACGAACATATACACAAAAGTAAATAAATCCGTGTTACGAATGGATTGATGGGTTGTGCCGTACGTACGAATTTGGTTCAATTTTTTCCCATTTTATTTTTTTTTTTTTTCTGTAACAATACAGAAAATTGTTCAACTATTTCGCAAAAATACATTTTTCTTCATTTTCAAAGCTTGCGCCTTGTTTTTCCGCCACACTCTTCATTCATATTGAATGGAATTTGGGCGCTAGTCGTTTCAATCTTTTCTCGCTAACCATTTTTGTTATTTTTACCACATATTTTTTTTTTCTACCTTTTTCTTTTGTCTGTTCATATTGCGGTGCTTTGTCCCTAAGCCATAATACAATAATGTTCAATGTACACCTTTTCATACAACTTAAAAATATATTGTATTTGACGTAATTACGCATGAAGTACACTTTTATAATACCATGATTTGTCAGTTAATCATTTTCATTCTTTTCCTTATTCTGACGTCGATTTCTGAGGTCATTGTTTTATTTTAAAATAAATGACATGTGTTGCCCTTCATATATTCTATGACTCTCATATATATATATATATATATATATATATATATATATATGACACACTCGATACAAATTGTGTGACCATTTCAATAAAATAGAATTCATTGACAGCCTATCTTGTGACTTACGAGGAATGAAGAAAATGAAACAACAACAGACTGATTGAATGTGAAAAAAAAGCAATTATTAAAAATTCATTACAAGAAATTTTTTTATTCTATCGAACAAAAATAATCAAATCTATTGTATTAATCTATTGTGTATTGAGATATGCTTGTTATACTATTGTATTTTATAAACACCAAAAGCGATACAAACAACAAGCGTTACAAGCATTATTACAGGAATTATTTTTAGTAATTACAAAAATTGTGTAAATGAATGAAAACAAAATGAAAGTGAAAAAGAAAAAAGGTGAAGAGAATGAGAGGCGAAGGTATCAAGAGACTCGTCGATTTCGTTGGTTTTTTGAGATAAAAGATTATCAATATGTGCGCACGGGGAATTAGCGTGCTGCTACTGCCAAACATTGAATATGCGCCGTACCGAAAATTTTGGCCAACTAATTTATTTTGATTCTCTATCATTCACGCTTGTTCGCTTGCTCTATCTATCTCTCACTCAAACTCTCTATCTCTCACTCTCTATCTCTCACTCTTTATCTCTCGCTCTTTCTCTCTCTCATTCAGTCTCTCTCTCTCACACTTTCTCTCTCTCCCTTTCTCTCTCACCCTCATTCTCACTCTCTCTCTCACTCTCTCTCTCTCACTCTCTCACTCTCGCTCTCTCACCCTCACTCTCTCACTCTCACTCTCTCACTCTCTCACTCTTTCACACTGTTACACATTTTGCAAGACATACTAAATCGGATAAACATTAAGCGATTAATTTATTGTGCCACTAGATTATCTACTTCGAATCTGGGAAATATATGTTACGCTGCGGCCGACCATAAATTCAATTTAAATGAAGATACCATTTAACCTCTAGCTGTTCCGTTTCCATCTCTTCTCTCTGGGCTTGAAGTAGCATTCAATTTATAAAATGCGATTTTGGTTTCATACATAAACACAAATATATATATATATATATATATACGCATATACAAATCTATTTTGCAAACACCTCCCCGTCGTCCCTACTCTCCGAAATATAGGTGTGTGTGTGTGTGTGTGTGTGTGTGTGATTGGTTTGAGAATGTACGACATTTGACTGATGGGCGCGAAATGCACGCTGTTCCAGTTAACCGCTGCAGAATTCAATCGTTGTTTGATAATGCGGTTAAATTGAACTTTTTCTGATGAATGGTTGAATTTTTGAATTGATTTATATGGTAAAGTTGAGCCAATTTCTCTATCATCTCTCCCCCCATTCCCTTCTCTTGGCACTCACACTTATTTTTGCTTTTGGTTGGTCTTTCACAATGTGTAATTTCGTTTTTGGTATTTTGTCTGAGTCAAATAAGTGGCAACCGTGTATGAACAAACGCTAAATGACTGTATCCATGGCACATAAACACGTGCATTTAAGTTGATTAGATGGAGTCGTTTCGAGCCTATTGGCCAGTCAGTCTATCAGCTTCGTGCAATATTATAAATCTTATAGTGTTTTATATTCGGATCGATTATGTTTAATGGCGGTTTAGTTTGGTTCGGTTCAATGTTCATAAAATAGCTTCTATAATATCATGCAATCAACATCAAAATAATCTATTTGGTTTGGCCTTTCTTATTTTTGTTTTTTTCTTTTTTCATTCACTCATTTGATTTTCTTTTTCTTCTTCTTTTTTTTTTTCTTTTGCTTCAACTTCTTCTTATTTTTCGTTTTCTCACACTTTCTATCCTTTTTTATTTTGTTGCTGGGAAAAAAAAAAGTGTAGAGAAAATGTGTATGATGTGCACATTATGATAACAAACAAACTAAATGCCGCGTTAGTAGCAAATGAAGCAGCAAGAAAAACAATCAAAACGAAGATCATGATGATGATATGACGAAAGCATAAAGGCAGAAAAGCCTATAATTTTTCAATGTTTTAATGCGAATATAGTGTATCGCGCGAGTGTGTATGTGTGTTTGGTTCGAATAGAATATGGGCAATAGGCAATTGGTTGCGTCAGTGTTTGCAATTAAAGATAATTTGCACGCCAAAATGAATAGAAAAGTTTAGCAAAAATCAGCAAACGGAATAAATGAAAGAGAAAATCAAACTCGTGAAACACATTACATGCACACCAATACATTGATAGATACGTGCGCAAATTTATTGATTTGAAAACCAAAAAAAAAAAGAAAAAGTTTTCTATTTCGGAATATTGTTTTGGCTCATCCGTTTGCCATGTGTGCGTGTGCGTGTGCGTGTGCGTGTGAATGTTAGCCGCGTGCTATAATGACCTAACACACTGAAAGTTCATGGTCATTTTGGTCTCCCCATTGATTTTCATTCAGCCATACCACCTCAAATCGTGCCCATACACTTTGCAATTTTTATTTGATCATCATTAATCTAACAGCGCATTTTATTTTCATTGTATTTTGCTTACTTCGTATATTATCTTGCACAATTTATTCTTACAAAATAATCCAAATGGATTCACACTGATCGAACAATGAAGATTCGCAGCAAGTTTCTTGATTTTATATTTCTATCTCGATTTCACCCTCTCTATCGCTCTGAATCAAGACTCACCAATGAATGCGTGTATGTGTGTGGGTGTGTGTGCGTGTGTGACTTTTGGATTAAAGTTGCTGAAATTGTGTTTCAATGGACAAATGCTCTTCGCTAAACGTTAATGAGACACAAGTTAAAGCGATGAAAACCCATTTTCACGAACACCGCATCTCGATAAATGACAATGTTTTTTTTTTCCTTTCTTTTTTGAAAATATCTCGAAAAAGCAAGATAATTTGTTCGGGCTAAAAGTTTCGTGCGTCAATTTGTTGTTGTTATTGTGATCGAACTCACACCAATTCGCTTATATAAAATATTTGCGGGCATTCGAGCATCATTTGTACAACAAAACCAATTACATTTGTTCAACTAAATGTGAACACGCCTGAGGATTCGTGTTCGCACATAACGATTATTGTGAATGTGTTCATTCAAAAATTGTAACACGAAATAGAAATTTATTGGATTTTTTTTTTCTTCTTCCATCTTTCTTTTTTTTTCCCTACTTCTTCAATCATCATCAATATGAGTCATAAGAATTAATCGAATATCCGGTAGACGATGATGAAAATGTTGAACATGTTTCGTTATAAAAATCACCATAGAAATTACTTCGTTGATTTGTTTGTCAATCTTTTTCTCACCTTTGCGTCAATAATTTATATTTTGTCTATCATCAATCGTTCAATCAGAATCGTTTTTCCAGTACGAGTTTTGTTTCTCAATGGAATTCAATGTATTTCTCTCTCTTTCTTTCTCTCTCTCTCTCTATCTCTCTCCCAATCTCTCTCTCAATCTCTCTCTCTCTCTCTCGCTTTCTCTCTCTCTCAATCTCTCCCTCAATCTCTCTCTCACTCTCTCTCTCATTCTCTCTCTCTCACTCTCTCTCTCTCTCCCAATCTCTCTCTCTCGCTTTCTCTCTCGCTTTCTCTCTCGCTTTCTCTCTCTCAATCTCTCCCTCAATCTCTCCCTCAATCTCTCTCTCTTCTCTCTCTCTCTCTCTCTCTCTCTCTCTCTCTCTCTGTGTGTGTGTGTGTCTCTCTTTTCAAATCTATAAATATGTGATGCGCTTAATACAAGTTGAAACAGTCATTGAAGTTAAAGTTCATTTATCTGTGACACATTTATTGAAATATTAACCCGAAACGATGTCATAAACACTCTCAACACATATTTTTGCTCGCTATTTTTGGTTGACGCTTGTTAATATTAATGTTGATATGCATTCTCAACTGTTTTCGCTTATGCCGTGTGCTTTCCTTCTCTCTCTCTCTCTCTCTCTTTCCCTCACCTTCATTTCTCTCCTTCTTCTTTCTATTTCTTTTGTTCTAACGACATTTATTTTATTATACATTTTATTTGCAACGTATATATGAAGCGCCTATATATGTGCGTTAATATGTATATATGTTTGTTTGTGTCGTGCGTTCAAAACGGTATCGTAGGTGTTTTTCTTTTGCATTATTTATGTATGACTGTTTTCACAACTTATCGGTTTAACTTGACAGACTTAACTTTGTATGTTGTTGCTATTTTGATTGAGTTTTGTTGGATGTTTTGGTAATTCCAATTCATAAGAGGGAGCGCGCAAAAGTGTGAAATAAAAGCAAAGAATATGGAAAAGAAGATTAAACATCAAAAACAACAACACAGCGCACACACACATACGCACACAGACACACATAGGTCCAAATCTTATATCAAATACGAATGACACGTGTGACTTCCAAGTTGAATTGTCCCAATACGGATTAGAGGCTGTTAATATACTTAAAACGGGTTGTGAAATAGCTTAAATGAAATATTTGAAAATTTCCTGGCATATTAAATGGTTCTGTTTGTATATTTTTGTTGTGGTTTGTGTATTTTGCGCGTTCGCATTTCACATCTGACAGTTTTCATTTCATAAATATAATTTTTTTTGTTTTTATGGACTGTATCAACCAAAAAGTCATAGAGAATTGCGATGTGATCATTAAATACAAATACAAATTATATTCAGTAAAATCTGTTTTCCACACATCAAACTTTGTATACAAATAAAAACCAAGACGACGTGTCTTTTATTTTTTTATATTATTGTTGTTCTTCCACAAAATTTACAACCGAAAACAACACCCAATTTAAAATTGTGCAAAAAAAAAAAAAAAGAACAAGACACACACAAAGTCTTTGAAGTTGTTTTCATTTGACTTTGCTATTTAGAGGCCATGATTTGTCGACAATTTTGATATTTTTAGCATGAAAATCATGGTATTTTTTTTTTCTTTTTTAATCTTTAATATTCTCAAATATTTCGATTAATATTTTGTGTATTGGACAAAAAGCACCACAAATGATGTTGAGAGTCTATTAAAATGAACATCAATTTTTGGCATCCCTCAGGATAAAATGCTGAACTCGCAACAAAAACCGTTCTACTATTTCTTTGATTGAATTCCAATCATTCTTGTTTTCCTGCTCAAATATTCCATCAAATATTTGCAATGCTATTTTGAACTTGCGTAACTCAGTTGCCTCGATGCTCATGCAGTCAGATTCAACAATTATTTTACGCATTTCATAACTTCAACACAACTAAATTGTCACGCAATCAAAACCAAACTAAGCATGTTGTAATTTAACTGTATGATAAGTATGATTGTCAGACAGGCTACGATTTGCACAGCTGAAACAGCAAATTGTCTTTGTTACTTTGTTTGTATGTTTTTAATCGAATGAAATATTGATGATTTTCATTCAAATTTAAGCGTATTTAAGATGGCTAATGGGTATTTTCATCAATCATGATGACAGATTCTGAATCAATATTTTGATGACTGATTTCATTCTTTTCAACTTTTTTTTTTTTTTTTTTTTGTTCTCTTTACTTTCTTAAATTGCATTATTCTTATTTGCTTATTCAATAATTTTCATTCGGCTTCCAAATTACAATCTATTTGTGAATGTTTGCAATTTTTTACAATTTGTACACCTTTGATGCTTTGTCATTTCATATGGTCTATTGATTATTGATTATTGGAGCAAGAAAGTGTTATGCGCATTGTATACAAAATACATCAACAATCAGTAATTTTTTTTATTTTTTTTTTTTTCATTTCTTTTTTTTTCATTGGAATTCAATGGCCATTTTGTGAACCCTCTCCGCAACACAATCGTATTTGTCAACTTTGATTGGAGGTGATCAAATGAAATCGTTTCCGTTCAAGTATTTTTCTATGGACCAAAAATTCAATTCGAATAAATCTTCGGTACAATGAAATCATTTACGGTCAAATCGTTCGAATGGAGACCATTCCGAATAAATATATATATCGCAAAACAGCAAAAAAATCAAATATTGCACATTCATTGAATCAACACTAAGCTTATATCAAGTATTAAGTAAGCATCAAATGTTCAAACATTCACCACTAAGCATCAGTCATTGAATATCAAGCCATTGAATATCGACCATTGAATATATCAAGCCATTGAACATCGTTCATATTGATTTAAGAAAGAATCTCACTAAATTTAAATCTAGTTAAATAAATAATCAATTTTCAAGTCGAGCAAATATTTGCACATTGATTGTTTGATATAATCAGTTGTATTGTTACTGTTTTCATTTTCATGAACTCTCTCTCTCTCTCTCTCTCTCTTTTTCCTCTCTTCTTCTCTCTGTCTCTTTCTCGCTTTCTCTTTCTCTCTCTCTTTCTCTCTCTCTTTCTCTCTCTCTCTCTTTCTCTCTTTCTCTCTTTCTCTCTCTCTCTCTCTCTCTCTCTCTCTCTCTCTCTCTCTCTCTCTTTCACCCAGTCCATCCATAGCTATCGTATTGATTGCTAATATTGCAACTAATAGAATTGTTATATGCTTACTCAGCATACACAAGCTCAAGATATTCACTTCACTTGTCATTTATCACAACTGCAGGCTATTTAAGTAAATAAAATTACTTTAAAATGGAATGGAACAAAATAGATTGGCTTCTTTTCGTTTGACATTAAATAAAATATTGGTTTTTATATTGTGGTAGTTTTTTATCAATTGATAAAAGTGTAAATTGTATAGATTGATGTGATCAATGATTTTACTTATTTATTTTTCATCGTTCTATTTGAAATGCAAATCAAATAGATGCAGCAGCATTGAATCGTGATAGGAAAAGGAAGAGAGAGAGAGAGAGAGAGAAAGAGAGATAGAGGTAGAGAGAGAGAAAAAAAAATGAAGTGAACCAGGAAGAAATGTAAATCAGCTCGTAGCTTGTGATTTGGATATGACACCTTTGAATGAACACGAACCAAAAGCCCTTGACATGCTTACAACATAACACAACACAACATAATTCAATGTATAATGTACATTATATATAGAATTCTCCGTCCATATTATCATCCGTTGTGAAGTGTTTTCTCGTGTTGTTTTGTGTTTGGTAAAGTTTTCTCTTTCTTTCTGTATCACTCTCTCCCCTCTCTCTCTCTCTCTCTATCGCTTCCTCTTTCCACGATTCTTTTTTTTCTTTCTCCATTCCTCAATATGCTCAAGTTTCAATGTCTGCTGATTCGCTTCGAGCGACACAAACTAGCTAAAATGTTTGACAAAAAAGAGATGGCAAACAAATTGAATTGAATTTTGTAAAACTGGTTTGTCAGCCGTTTCTCTTTCTTACATTTAACAATATTTAATCAAAGCAAAGGCAAACTATCGCTACTTTTATTGCTTATCGAAAATATAGAAATATTTTCATAATATTGATCCATGAGCATAGAGCCATACTATTGTATTGATTGCAAATGTTTGTTCATTCGTTTATTCAGGCATTCGTTCATTCGGGCATTCGTTCAAATGTTAGCATTAAATTTGAAATCTATCTAGTTGAGTGGTTTGCTAAAATATAAGGAAAATTGATCGACACGCATAAAAATGTTGAACTCAATAGTCAAAAGTGACTTTACATTCATAAAATGCATGTGGTTGTATGGTCAGCTAGCCTCGTTACGCTTCATTTCATACTGTGGTTTGGTTAAAAATTGCCAATTTCATAAATACCCTCAATGTTTCATATGACTTAGTGGCATGCCATATTCGTCTTGACCAATGCCAAATACTTCTGATTCTCACTCTGTCACTTTTTCTGTTTGGCTCTGTCTCTCTCTCTCTCTCCGTCTCCCTTTCTCTCTCTCATCCTCACACTCTCTCTCTCTTTCTCTCTCTCTCTCTCTCTCCCTCTCTTTCTCCTTATTTTTCCCTACTTTTCATATTCTTTCTTTCTTTATCGCTTCCCTTCTCTTTCTTCCCCATTTCTCGTCAAATTTCGGGAAAAAAAAACAGAAACGAACTCGTAAATTAGTGATAAATTTGGTCCATTTTGTTGAAATCCTGCCGATCAGAAATTTTGCAATGCTATCTCGATATATATACTCAATCAAAGATAAGTAAATATTTTTCAACTCAATGTACATCGAGTGTACATATCGAATGGTTAAAATGTACACCCGATACGTTCATACATGTTACCTTTTCCATGTTTTTCGATTACCATTACCATTTCAATATTACCCGTAATATGAGCGCACCGTGCACAACATGATGATAATGAATCAAACCATTCATTTCGAATAACACATATTATATGATTATGTTCAAGTTCAAATTGCTTTCATTTTCGTTTTTTTTTTTCCCCTCAATTCGTTTTGTTATTGTTGTTGTTTGGTTCGGCATTTCGATTCTCGGTTGGTACAGCCATTTTTTTTTCTCTCTTCTCCTCATTTATTATTAAATATGGAAATTGATACAACAACCGTTCTGATTGTGTACGGTCGACATTTTTGGCCGATACGCATTTTCATTGAAACATTTCATGTTTTGCGTGCTTTTGTTGAATTTTTTAGCCTAGGCCAAACAAATCAACACATAAAAAATGTTGGCACAACACATCAACGAAAGAGAGAGAACAAGAGGGAAATACAGAAAATGAGAGGGATAGAGAGGGACAGAGAGAGAGAGAGAGCATTAAAGAGAAAAAAAAAACGTCTCGAAAATTCACATTGACCGAACTAAATACATAAGTACACAATGAACTGTACAAGATGGCAAATCACTGGAACCGAGCCAATTGCTGATAGCTTTATTGATTTTCGCTTTGAATTCATTTAAGGGGAAAATTGTTTTTTGTTTGAACACACACTCACATTCTCTCACTTCATTTCATTGTTTCTCATTCTATCTTTCTCACTTCTCTTTCGCTCTCTTTTTTTCTGGTTTTTTTTTTCGCTTGCCCGCTCTCACTGCATCTCTGTCTCCTTCAATCTACCTTTCACGTTCTACCTCGATGCATTTCAAAAATTTTACTCTTACGTTTCTCTTTTACTATTTTCCTCATATTCGAATTCATACTTCCCCTCTCTTTCCTTCTCTCTCACTTTCTCTCGCCCTCTCTCACTTTCTCTCACCCTCTCTCTCTTTCTCTCGCCCTCTCTCACTTTCTCTCGCCCTCTCTCACTTTCTCTCACCCTCTCTCACTTTCTCTCACCCTCTCTCTCTTTCTCTCGCCCTCTCTCACTTTCTCTCACCCACTCTCACCTTTTCTCACCCTCTCTCACTTTCTCCCACCCTCTTCCACTTTCTCTCTCACCCCCTCTGTTTCCATCGTTCTTTTTCTACACAACGAATAAGCCTCTCAAAATCAATGAATGCATATGAATGATATAGCCACTTAAAAAGTCTGTTTTGTTATATAACAATTCAATTACAATGGTGAGAAATCTAACACAAAAGAATAAATCCTTAACAATATTATTTTTAAACGTATTTTTCTAGACTGAAATCTGAGCAACAACAAATATTGTTAACCATTGGTTTTCGTACAACATCTATCCTGTTGTTATAATATCAAATTTCAACTAATTGTTATGGATTGGCAATCCAGTTGAGTTGTTCTAATACGATTTCGGTTCACTGATCAAAATCATTATAAGTGATTTCAGTGTATTATGTACCGTTCATTTCATTAAAAAAAAAAAAAAAAAAAAAAAAAAAAAATTCAAATTGAATGGCAACATGAAAGAAGAGAGAAAGAGAGAAAAAAAAATATAATTGTTGATTGAAACATACAAAACGATGATTTTCATATTCATATTCCGTTCATTGATGAATAAAAAACAAAATTGCTCTTGAGAACATTGTGCAATGACAATCAATGACTTACAAATATTTCATAAAATAAAATTTAACGATAAAATTTTTTTTTTTTACAATTTTATGTACTTACCATCAATTGACAGCATTTCAACAGTGTGTATTTAATGACACACATATGAACGATGAATATTTTTTTTTTCTTATTTTTTTTTGGCTATTTGAACGCTACACAGTGTATATTATGTTTGCTATTCGTCACACAAAAACAATTTTGTTGTTTCTAATGGCCGTTTTATTGTTATCGCTGAGAATGACAATCACGATGGTAATGGTAGTTGAATGTGGTATTATGTCGTAATATTCAAGTGGCAGTAAACTTATGGAGGTTAATATGAATGGCCTGTAAATAAAATAGAAAGAGAAAAATAGAATGAGTTGAAAAAAAAAAGAAAACAAAATCAAAAAGGAATACAAAATAAATCTAAGGTTATGGTCAATATTTATATATTTGTTTCACTTTTATTTTTTGTTCTTGGATTTAAAAATGGATTAAACAACATTGGCTAAATCGTGCGAAACATATTCGTACTATGAGTCTAGATTTTACTTGTGTATACGGCGAAAATTTTGTGCATAATTTGCCACAAAATTTCATTTTTATTAATGTTGCGTGTACACCAACATTGCCATGACCATTGGTTACTCTCTATCCGATTGTCGATTTCATTTTTGGCGATTGTGTTCACATGTATTTCACATGTGTATTTTCATACAAGAGCTTTCATTGTATGTATGCTCAACATTTTATTGATTGCTTGCAAAATTTCGTTAATTCAATGCCTGTTTCAAGCAATATTCCATTCCTTTGCTTTGCTTTGCTCTCACCATTCTTCCTATTCTTCCCTTTCACCTTTCTTACCACCGACCATACAAAAAACAATCATACAAAAAGCATAAAAATTCATCGGCTCGCAGCTTTTACGAATTTAATGTGTTATTGTTTCGGCAGTTTTGATGAGGGTTAAAGGCAAGTATTTTGTGTAAGCATAATAACCGTCTTTACCCTTTCTCAAATTCTTGAGGAAAATTTTTTTAGGCAAAACAGTATTTTCCCTTACAGTATGCCACACACACACACACACACACACACACACACACACACACACACACACACACACACACACACACACACGCATTCAAAGAAACAATGCAAAGTAAAGCATGAAACAGAAAATGCAAATAATAACCTATAAGCCTGTTCGCTTTGTGTGTAAACAGGCCGATTCATTTGAATAAACATTGAAGCAACTGTCGAAAGAAATGAATAGAAATGTTCTATCCAAACAAAAAAAAAATCTCTATTTGGATTCAATTTTTTGTTTTATTTTGTTTTTATTACTTTTCCTTGTTGATTTCGCACGAGGCACACAGTTTAAGTCTTGACTTCAACATCAATCTAACAAGGATAATTTTTAATCTGAATTAATAATAATGGATGATTCCGGATAAAATATGCCAATTGAAGTTCGTTACTTCGTGTTTTTCTTTTCCTTTTTCTTTTTCACTTTACTTTAAACACATTTCAAGCCATCTCATCACATCAAATGTCACAAATGAAAATTGACGCATAAGCGAACAAACAAGAGAGTGAGAGAGAGAAAATAATAATAAAAAATTAACGCAAACTGCCCGGTAATTTTCTATGCAAATTGAGTGTTGACGAAAAGAGCAAGAAAATATTCAAAAGGAATCGTTAATTATACCTTTTTTGAGCATACCATTGACGTTAAAATTGGCGCACTTCAACTAAAGCACAACATTTTCGATGGAATGAATGCGACAGAAATGACGTGAGAAAACGATAGAAAGAGACAAGGTGACAAATTGATAGATTGATAAAGAGTGAGTGGGGTGAACAGAGATAGCGGAACATAGAGAAAAAATGTGACAAAGAGAGAAAGAAAGAGAGTGATAGAGACAGAGAAAGTGATAGAGACAGAGAGCGTGTAAAAGAATGACAGAATGTAAGACAGAGTGTTTGGTGTGTCGATTTGGATTATTGCGCTAAAGGGACAGTAAACACGAAGCGCTCAACCGTATGACTTAATCATCAGAAATTTTCATGCTCGATTTCTTGTGTCCCTTAATTATTTCTTCTCTTTTTCAGTTCAGTTTAGCTTAAGTGGCCCAGCTTCTGTTAATGTATCATTAAAAGATTAAAATATGACACATTACAATATTTTTCTCATTACGGCACATTTCATTTCCTTACAGTCTTAAGTGAGCGACAATGTCAGCGCCGCCAAAGCCACGTCATTTCATATTATTATTTTCTCTTTTCGTTCATTGACCACATTAATGGCGATCTGTGTGAGAATCACTCACTTTTTCATAATTTCTCTTCTTCGTTGTCGACTGTTGCTGCTGATGATGATTTTTATCTCTTTCTCTCTCTCTGTCTCTCTCTCTCTCTATCTCTATCTCTCTCACTCACTCTCTTTCTCTCTCTCTCTTTCTCTCTCTCTCTCTCTCTCTCTCTCTCTCTCTCTCTCTCTCTCTCTCTCTTTCTTTCTCTCTCTCTCTCTCTTTCTCAGTTTAGTGTCTCGCTTTTTTGCCAGCCTCATCGTTATTCGGGCGACCATTGATTTTGCTTGTTGGCTTTTGACGAGGGAACACAAGTGTATTACTCAATTAATTATTGTTCAGTAATATTTTTTTTTTTTCTTTTTTTTTAAATTTTTCTGCGTCAACCGCACTATAGTTTATTCAAGAAGTGCCGTCAAAAGCTCCTGGGCTTTTCAGCTATTTTAATTAATTTACACTGAATTGAAAAATTCAGTGTAACACTATACCATATTCGGGGACCGGGGTTTCATGCATAATAAATTAAACTAAATGAAATAAAAGAAGCGCAAAAGGAAACCATAGTCATAGTCTGGCAACCGCGGCGAAATGCACGCCAAAATATATGTATATATTTTTCAATGAAAAGAGAAGAGAAACGTAGACGAAGGAAGAAAGGAAATGAGAATGAAAATGAGAAAAAGACAAAGAGAGAGAGGAGAAAGAGAAAGAGAGATAGAGAGAGAAAAAAAAGAGTAGTGAGTGGTGTGTGAACAAGAGTGAGAAAAATGTGAACGTAGAAAATCCTGTCACAATAACGAAAAAGCACAGGCTGCTTCTACTTGAAGGTTACACAATCTACATGCCGTAACGTACACATAAAATAAGTGAAACATTTGTCGACACCGTTGCTGTTGTTGCTGCTGATGCCGCCGTCGCTGTCGCTTATACCGCCGCCGCGCACAAACTAAGGAATTAAATCATTTATCACTTTCAAACAATTTATATTCTGTATTCGCATAAATTCAGAGGATGCGAATGAAATTTCGCGTCATCGCTATTAATGAAAATATGTTGTTGTTGTTATTTTCTTTTTTTTCGCACAGTGTTAAAACATGGCTATGAACATCGAAAAGGCTGTACGCAGCGATTTTTCTTCTCCGACAATAAACCAACGCAATTTGCCTTTTTTTTCCCCTTCCCATTCAGAAGTTTGCCATTTTCCATTCTTTGTTTTTCGGATTTAATTTTTGTACAGTAATTTAGTTTGATGAAATTGTTCACTTTTCAACATTTTCATTCAATGCATCTTCCGTATTCTTTTTTTTTTCTTTTGCATGAAATTCGATCTAATTTTGACTTTGGTTTTTCAATGTTTTGCGGCTAATATTTTGCTTTCAAATTTTATCACACAGATTTTGTGACTCCAGGTGTTTTTGATGTTATGTTTGAATGAACTGTAGCGAATTAAGCCAAATTGATTTTTGAATGCAAAAGAAAACGAAAAAAATAAAAAATTAATTCAACAAATTTTACTTCAAATAAAATAAAATAAAATAAAATAAAATGAAATAACGCAAGGGACATACAAATACGCACATCACACAACAGGAGTGAGGATATAAAAAAAAAAAAGTATAAATTATTACGCCTACTGATTCTTTTTCGTGTTGCTGTTTGCTTTTGCTCGCTCTCAGTTTATTTCATCATGGCATTGACTATTCTTAGGCATTTGACATTCTTTTTTTTTTTATTTTTTTGCTCTCTTCGTCACCGTCGTCGTTGTCGTTGTCGTTGTCACTACTAATTTATGTTTTCTTTATCACCGACATTGCATTTTCACGTTACCGGTCTTTATTTTTAAACAAATTTCGCCTCTGTTTAAATTCAGATATTTATTTGAATAACACGATAGAATGAAATGCTGTGTTGTGGAAATTTCAAAAACGAGATGAAGACGAGATATCATTCCGTTTTTCTCTCTCTCTCTCTCGCTCTCTCTCTCTTTCTCTCTTTCTCTCTTTCTCTCTCTCTCTCTCTCACTCTCTCTCTCTCTCTGTATGTGTG
This sequence comes from Resseliella maxima, assembly GCA_029041755.1. NCBI lineage: Eukaryota > Metazoa > Arthropoda > Insecta > Diptera > Cecidomyiidae > Resseliella > Resseliella maxima. Next base: position 1,201,157 of record JAQOWM010000069.1, read on the forward strand.
TTTGCGTGAGCGTGTATTTGTGTAAGCTAGAGCTCGTTTGCGTTGTATTTTATTTATTCTTGCGAAGCATTCGTCAATCTCTCCCGCTACAATTCCCAATTTTATCTTTATCGCGTTTATGTCATTTCTTAAGTCATTTTATGTGGCGCTTGATAATACAAGTATACAATTGTAGAGAGAAAGAGAAAGGGAGAGAAAGAAAGATAGAGAAAATGAAGTTGCGCGCGGTTGGAGCAGCAACGAAATAACCAATTTTAACACAATACTTTAGACATTTTAAGCTTTAACAATTTCGAGTGAGAAATACAAATAAATGCGAGAAAGAAATGTGATAATGCACACTGATTGAGCATCAAAATGATAACATTTTATCCATTTTCACTGATTGGAATTTCATTTAGTTTGTGTCGGTATGTCCCTTACACTCACAAACACACACTCTCTCTCTCTCTCTCTCTCTCTCTCTCTCTCTCTGTTTCTCTCTCTCTGTTTCTCTCTCTGTTTGTCTCTCTGTTTGCTCTCTCTCTCTTTCTCTTTCTCTCTTTCTCTCTAAAAGTCTCTTTCTCTATCTTAAATTCTCCCATCCCTATTGTGCTCTTCGTCACCATCCCTACATTTCAAGCTTGTCGTTTTCATCTCAAAAATTCTGAAATGCAAATAACATACAAAAGCTTCTTGATTCCGAGCGGTTTTGCGTTCATTGTTATTGTCACCGCTTTTGTCTATCTATTTCATTCTATTCAACCATTAAGGTGTGTTCAATTCATAATGTATTTATGTTTTGATAATGTGTGGTATATGTGTGCGTATGCGTGCATGCGTGTATGTGTAATTTGTTGTTGTGAGTTCATTTCACATTTTCACATTATCAACCCATTAAAAATATTTGTGGCAAGTGTGAATATCTTTCGAGTGCTGTTTTGCATGATGTGCGGTTTTTTTTTTTTTTTTTTTTTTTTTGAATCATCAGTCGGCTTAAGGTTTTTGTTGCTATCACTTTGACATATTCGATTTCAATATAAATAATGCAGTAAAAGTTTCCAACTGTTACAAATTTCCATTCGAAATGGTTTTGGAATCAATACGAAAGAAAATTCAACGATTCGTTGTATATATTGTTGTTGGCAAAGCTTGGCGTTAATAATAATCACATAAAATATTCGCACATGAATTTTTCATGGAACGTTAAGGGAATTTATGAAAAATCGATGCAAAATACAAATTACATGTATCCATTGAAAAAGCTTCATTTTTCTCACTTTTTTACATTCACACTTTTCTTCATTCTCATTTTTTTTTTCTCTTCACATTTCTTCTCTTGCTTTCTACCTCTCTATATATCTTGTTCCCTTGATGTTTCTACTCTTGTTCCATTCCCTTTTATCTTCCCTCTTTCATTCTTCATGCTTCTCGTTCTCTCTTTCATCCTTCTCGTTCCCTCTTTCATTTTTCATCCTTTTCGCTCTCTCTTTCATACTTCATCTTTCTCGTTCCCTCTTTCATTTTTCATTCTTTTCGCTCCTTCTTTCCATTCATGCTTTGTCTTTTCCAACACATTATCTTTATATTCCCAACCAAAAGATATGAGACTCGATAATTCTCCATTCATACTCGATAAGTCTGCATTTAGATGAGAATGTTTCATTCAATATTAATTAGTAAGCTCATCGTCAAGACATGCTTTCATTTATCATTTGCTTAAATATGGTTTTTGGTCAGGATGTTTATATTAAATTCCAAATACATATTTCACATGCACCTGCTTTTGAGGTTCCTATCTGTTCGAGATTTATGTATTCGTTTGATTCGAATATCGATATATACATATATATATATTTATTGATAATATTCAAACATTCAACAGTCTTACGTATAATTAGTGGGTGTGTGTATCGCAAGAGAAACCATAAAACAAAACAAAACAACAAAGAGAGTGAATGGAAGTATGGATGAGATTGTAAAGCAAAAGATAAAAGAAAAAAGGGAGAGAAATGAAAAAAGAGTTGATGATGGCTTGTATATGTCGATACTATCAATGAATCTTACAAAATGCCTAGTAATGGCAATATATGATTATTCGCATTTGGCATACAAATGTGGTTTTTCAAATTGGGATTATTCCGTGGTTTTGCTAATCATTAAAAGCGAAGCAAAATTCTGTAAACACAGACAATAGAAAAAAGGAATAAGTATGAAAAGCAATGACTATAATTCCAAGAGTATAATAACTATTAAAAGAATGAGACGTGTGCAAAAGTCTTTGGAACTTTATGTATTTTCATTTTATTTTAAATGATTCCATTTTTAAGATGAGATAGGATTTTTTTTTTTCACTATTTTTTGTGCAAATAAGCACCTGCGTGTGCGAACAATTGTTTTACCCTTTAAAGACTACAACTAGATGAATCGTACATGAATGCTTCCATATTCCGTGTCGGTAATGATTTTTTAAGGTTGAAAAGAAGAAAAAAAAAAAGACAAAAAGTACAAACTTATTTTATCACAAGCATTTTAAAAGCGTCTGATCAAAGCAATGAATGGAAATGAACCTAAGTTGGACACTACAATGTACGTATAAAATTGTATTTTTTTCCACTCATTTGGTTTCGCATTATTTCTCAATTTATTCATGATCGACTGCTTGTCGTATATATTTTTTTTTTTGTGCTTTTTTTTACTGTTCTCTGTTCATTTTTCTGTTCCCTCTTTGTTTTTGAGATGTTTAATGCATTGTTAATCATTAGAATGCTATATTTTCTGCTTGTCGCTGAACGAAGTTCTGTTGCGCTGTTTATTTTATTTATTTTTTTTTTGTAACATGGGGAGAAAAAAAAGCATTATCCCATTTTTCTTAATCCGATTTGAGGTTTTATGGAAAACAAACATTGACCAATGTGGTTGGGTTTTCTTCGTAACGGAAAGAAAAAAAACCAAATTTCTTTTTTTATTAAATTATTTAAAACCACATTCAAAAATCTCTTTTGACTGTTTGTAAATTTGTCTGTGCGTGCGTGTATATTTCATTTCATTTTTTGTTGTTGTTGTTTTTTTTTTCGTGTTACTTTCGCTTCACATAATTAGGCTGTGGAAAACCCCAAATGATGTATGTATATCATTATTTATAGACACTTCAAAGCCATCGACCGAACAGATAAAGACTTCTGTATCAAGAACAAGCTGTCGACAGTTGTTTTCGATTCAAAATGCTTTGACTTTCTGTTCACAAGTGGAACAAGCAAGAGAAGTGAAAAAAAAAAACAAGAAAATGAAAAAGAAAAAGAAAAAAAAAATACAAGAAAAGAAAATCAGCGAGCAATGGAAAGCAGGAACAAAATATTTGACGATAATAAGAACGGTATGGTAGTGCACCATGGCCAAGTACAATATAGAAAAAAGTACTCATCACAACAACATGGGCTGTATTATGAAGAGGGTAGTAGAATGTACTGTATATTCACATACAAGTTTTATATTCAGAATTCGCACAGATAAAAAGAGGAAGAGAGAGAGAGAGAGAGAGAGAGAGAGAGAGAGAAAGAGACGAAGAAAGAGAGAAAGAGAAAGAGAGAAAGAGAGAGAGAAGAGAGAGAGAGAGAGAGAGAGAGAGAGAGAGAGAGAACGAGAGAGAACGAGAGAGAACGAGAGAGAACGAGAGAGAACGAGAGAGAACGGAGAGAGAACGAGAGAGAACGAGAGAGAGACAGAGTGATAAAAAAAATTGAGACCGAGAGTGAGCAAGAAAAATGTATGATGATACTGTGAGTGTAATTCCAGTAAAATGTTCAGTGTGAACAGTGTGTAAAGTAAATGAAACAGAAAATAAAAAGTGTTGCAAAAAAGGTGTATGTAATGCAGAGAGCACGACAGAAAGAGTAAAGCATTAGCGCAATAGCTTTTGCAGTGGTAGCGACTGATGGTGCTAAATAAGTGTGCATACTTGCAAACGTAAGGAGGAAGTAGGGTGAACACAGAACAACAATAAAAAGAAGATGTCGACAACGACAACGAAAGCAAAAAAATAAAATAAAAAAACAGAAAAAAAAAAAATGAAGAGGAAACGACGAATGAACGAACCAACCGGAGGAACGAACAAAAGAAACTCGTAATAAAAGTTTGATTAAGTAGACCTAGAATGTATACACATCACACGATACAAGACTGGATAGGGTCCCAATATAAATGAAATTAAATGAATGACAAGAACAAGTATAATAACAAGAAAAATATAAGACACGGCCACGCATACCCAAACAAACCACACTGTAATACTCAACGCCGCAAATAAATGAAAAAAAAAAAAAAAAAAAACAGAAACAGAAGCAGACCGAACATGATTGTAAGAGTGCGAGATAGGGCATCCAACAAGGTACAAACAAATATGTAAACAGGTGCAGACTAAAAAAAGACAGCGCACACTTTACATATAAAAAGTTCAAAAAAAAAACAAAAAAAAGGAAAAAAATGTATTGGAATCAAGATATGGTTCGTGCACGCATCTAATCAAATTTTATTTTCCCAACGAACAAATCTCATTTGTTTAAACAAGAGAGAAAAAGTGAGAGAACAAGTGTGAGAGAAAGAGAGAGACAGACACACACACACAGAGAGAGACAGAGAGAAAAAGAAAGAGAGAATGAGGGAGAGAGAGAGAGAGAGAGAGAGAGAGAGAGAGAGAGAGAGAGGAATTGAAATACAAACATGCTTGTGTATCCATACGGATCCATCATCACTGTCAGAGTGAAGAAAGAAGCAGACAAGTGTTTTTTGTCGTTGTTCTTTTTTTTTTTATCATCGAAGTGTTTTTCACTCACTCACTTATTTTGTATTGACGTTTTCCGAAACCATCCACTCTCTGTTCATAGTATTCGTTAATCAACACGTTCTCATATTCATTTAAAATTATAAATCATTGGCATTTCAATGGAAATGCCACAAATCAAGCAGCACATTCAACAAATATTTTTCTCTGCATTTCTTTCCCACTTCAAGCGAGTAAATTAAAAATTTTCAAAACTTCTACACTATAAAATAAATTCATTGTATGCGTGTACATATTAGTCTAACTTTTTATTTATCAGCAGAAAAATATGCACATACCGTGCTATGCAATAAACAATTTTTCGAAAAAAAAAGAAAAAAAATGGAAATGAACAAACTTTCAAATTAACGCGAGAAATGCGGAAAACCCACATATTTTATTTTTCTATCATTTTATCAAATGGATTTAGGAACTGTTTTTATTGAAAGAATAAAGATGATTCCTTTTTTTGTCTTGTATTATCATGGTAACTATGATTCATTTGGTAAATTTATAATTGACAAATCAATACTGGAGTGCTTGAACAAAATTTTCTATTTATTTTTAGATTTTTATTTACACTTGTGTCATATGAAGACAAATTGGATTGAAATTATTACAGGCGCACATCTGTATTGTACTTTAATCAATGTCAACAAACTGAAATGGATTTTCTAGTAAAAAATATACAATCATTTCAATGAAAATAGCATAGCAACAATAATATAAATATTTTGTAAAAATTGCAATTGTTTTCTCTCATTTTACATTGCTTTTGTTCTTGAAAATTTTGAGTTTAAAAACAAATGCTTCATATTTTTATTTAGCATTATGGAGATGATAAGGCCATTTGTTGCAACCAACTATATAATCCATAGAAAATTTGGTTTTATAATTTTTCATGCGCGCACGATGTAATAATGCGTATTTATGAGTTCTGTATTGTGCTTTTATTGTCTATTTGTTAGCATTTAGCCCAAACTTTGCTTTGGGCCCCAAAGCGAACGATAATGGTCTCACAAAAAAGAAAAAGAAAAAAAAAAAAGAAAAAAAAAAAACAAATATGAACGCCAAAGAGAGAAAAATTCCAATTCATGCATAAATTGAACATGTTTCGCATAGTTTGATCAATCATAAAACAAAAGAAGCTTAAATAAAAATGAAATAGTGAGAGAATGAATGATTGAAATGAAAAGACAAAGAATGGAAACAAGCAAAAACGAAAAAATAAAAAAAAAAACAACGAAATGAGTAATTTACTTGGCGTACAAATTGCGAAGAATAGAAAATGAAAATATGACAAACTCAAAATTAAATTACCTGCCAATTGCTCATATAGTTTTGGTTGCAAAAGAATTATTACTAATTGAATACATCCATTCAATATGATTTTATGACTGAATGTATTCAATATGAAATTGAGAATTAAGTGAATGAAAATCAATGATGCCATCATCGAATAGATGAAATGTGAAATGTATTAAAGCAATCAATTTATTTCATTGGCAAACCTAATGCATCTTCATGCAAATGACAAGTGACTAGACATGAACGATTCTTTTATGTTTGCTTCAATAACAACAACAACAACAGCATCAACAAAAAAAAAAAAAAAAAAATAGATATTCGAGAACAATAAAGTGCAGAAATGAAGTGGAATAAAAAAGAGAAATATAGTGTAAAAGGTTCCATAGTCGCCTTTGTATTTTATTAGGCTGTTAAAATTCAGTGTGAAATCGAAGCGTGAAAATGAAGAGTTGAACCGATTTTTATGAATCGATTTGCTTTGCATTGCATTGCATTGCATTGATTTTATTTGTAAATTTATCTGCATTTGCATCTACATCAACATCTACATCAATAGATCTATTGCGAATGCATTTCATATTTTGTATGAGCTCACCAATTTTGCTTTCTTTTGCATTTCTGTTTTCGATTTATTTCCAACTTCATTTAATTATTTTTTTTTTTTTTTTTTTTTTTTTTACAGTCTCTCACTCTCTCTCTTAGTCAGAACATACTATATATGTGGATATTCAAGAGGTATAAAGCAATGTGACGGCAGCTACAATTGGATTTCAACTATGGCGCTACAGATGTAGAGTAATGGTGACTTTTACACTTGGGTTTTGGGAATGGTTTTATGCAATCGCTTGAAAAAAAAAAAATGTACGCTTTTTACCTCGTGTTTTCTCTGTTCATGGATTTCGTTGCACTTTTATTTTATTTCGATTCAGAGCTGAAAATTTAATTATTTTGAAAAGCAAAAACATTGATTCAAAAGAATACATTTATACAGAAATACATGTAAACGAACACAACCAAAATGTATGTTTACGAATCAATTGAGATATTGAGTATTCGATTCGGAGTCATAATGGCGGCCACAATGTAAATTCTATCCAAACACCGTTATACATTTCCCTTTCTGGTGATATAATTAATTTTATTTTTTTGTTTTTTCGCTTTTTTCTTGATTTTTCCAGTTGTTTTTATTCCTTTCGGACATTTTTTTTTTTTTTTTTTTTGATGTGCATTCACACCGTTTGTTCAGTCAAATGTAATTGATTAGCTGCTTAATTGAATTTTTGAAATTCACTATTTTGCAAAATACCAACCTATCGGATGAAATAGTATTGAATACCAAAAAAAAAACAAAAAACACAAAAAAGAATGAATGAAAAAAAAAAAAAAAAAAAAAAAAAATAGAAAATAAAATATACATTTGAACGATACAATTTAGAAAAATGAAAACTAATAAAATGCACGAGCAAATCAAATGAAATAGCTGTATTGAAACGGAAGAGGAAAAGGCGCACCGGATAAAAAAAAAACCCCATTTACGGTTATCGGCAATAACTTTTCATTTGCGATGCATAACAGCACATTACTTGCATATATACATTTACAATGTATGTGTGTGTGTGTGTGTGTGCGTGTGTGTGATTTTTTCTTTTTTTTTCGTTTTGTTTTGTTTTAGAATTATTATTGTTTCATTCTAAACTATTCGCGTAGTATATTGCACGTGTTGACTGTCGATGGGCGCGCAAAACGCCAGTTTCAATCATGTACACACGTAATCAACGATAAATGTCAAGTTCATGCCTTTGAAATCATGTTTCTGTCGTTAAACCGAATTTAAAATAATGAAAAAAAAAAATTGTATACGAACTAAACAAACAAAATAGAAAAAAAAAATACACATTCTAACTCAATTCATAAAAATAGAAAATTACAGTAAAATACAAATTGCCTATACCGCTTACCCCTTCGAAAATAGTGAGAGAGAGAGAGAGAGAGAGAGAGAGAGAGAATAAACAAATAAAAAAAAAAACAAAATTACCGTAACTGTGTAAATAATCGAATCTCGCCATTTCAAACGTATAAATTCAAAAAGATTTACTCATATTTCATAGAATGCAAATATATAATCGTCAAAAACACCGTCTCGAGTGCATGCCACATTGTTTGCAGGTGCAATTTCAAGGAGAATCGTGCACTGTTCACTGTGCATACAACACATTCATACACAAAATGAGAAATAGATAGAGATAGAAGAAATATATACACGCACATCACAATACAATACAACACAACACAATTCATTGATGAGAATTTAGCTACGGTATGCACATTCAAATTGTACAAAATGCATTCATATTTTTTTTTTTTTTTTAATGAAAATGTGACCTTTAGCTAACAAAACATTGTATTATCTCTTTCAAAATCTTTCATTTCATTTGTTTACGATGAACAACAATGACACAAACATTTTATACGGTCGGTAAATAATCAACGAAAATAACAGTCAAAACATCAATCAATGATTGGCATTTTGTTCATTTTTCATATTGTTTTTTTAAATGGACAAAATAAAAACCGAACTGAACCGAATGAAATAAAACAACAACATCCAATACACGACAAAACAAATGTAAGATGAAACAGATAGACACACGCAGAGAGATAGAACCAATGAAATGAATAAAACAATATGAAATGAATTTTGGCAATTGCACCAATTTAAATGTCGATATTTTGTTCAATTTATTAGCGTGAATGAACTTTGAAAAGAGATATAAAACTGAATGTTTCTGGCTAATTGACGAAATGAATTATTTTCGTGATAAAAATTCCCAAATTGATTTCAAAGTGACATTCTTTCATTTGCCCTTTTGCACACTCTCTTTATCATCTCTACCTTTTGTTATTTTTTTTTTTTTTTGTTTTATTTTATTTTATTTTTTTTTTTGGTTTTACTTCGTCTCTTTCACTCTTTCGCGTACTCTATCTCTCTTTCTGTCTTATTTTTGCTATATCGTTCACTCTTTTTATCGCTTTCTCTCTCTTCATCTCTTTTTCCCTTTCTCTCTTCTTCACTCTCTTCTTTTTTCATTCACTCATTTTCTCTCTCTCTCTCTTTCTCTCTTTCTCTCTCGGTTTCTGGATGATAATCGCGGTTTCAAATCAACATCATTTTCATTAAAAATTACAGGCCGATGCTTGTTATGGCCTTCTTATTCTCTCTTGAGTCTATCGTGTTTGTTCGTTTCGGGGACATATCTAACAAGATAAAACTTTTCAATTCCATTGCGAATTGATAAAAATTCCATAACAACCCATTTTTGTTGTTTATATAGTTAGTCGTATCTATTTTTCAATGATGATTCAATGCAGCATGACAAAAGTAAAATGAATATATTGAAAAGTGAACATCGACCAAATTGAAATTTTCGAGGGTGATCTAACCGAAACAGTACTAGATTAGAATGACCTCAGAACGATGAGAAAATGCGAAGAGAGAGACAGAGAGAAAGAGAGAGAAAGAGAGAAAGAGAGAGAGAAAGAGAGAGAGAAAGAGAGAGAGAGAGAGAGAGAGAGAGAGAGAGAGAGAGAGAGAGAGAGAGAAAGAAAGAAAGAAAGAGAGAGAAAGAGAGAAAGAGAGAAAGAGATAAAGAGATAAAGAGATAAAGAGAGAAAGAGATAGAAGAGAGAGAGAGAGAGAGAGAGAGAGAATGAAATAGAAAAAATATAAACACGCGCGCTAACACTCACACAAAACAGAAATTTAGAAAAAAATTTCATTTAGAAATGATTCAGAGTTTGGACAAATGCGAGTTATTTACATTCAGTCATGTAATGCGACTATGCAATCGAAAGAGAAAAGAGAAAACTCATGAAGATGTTGTCCTTTTACACATTTTGCTTGGAATTCGATTTGGCTTGCTTGCAAAGCTGATGAAATGATTGTCGCCTCTGTTCTCGAGAATTGAATAACAGAATAAAATTGAAAAGTCAAATGAAATAAGAAATTCCACAACGAAAATTCTTTGCACTTTTTATCCCATTCTCACAGAGTACGTTGAACGTATGTGTGTGGGTGTGTGTGTGAATTCGTGAATTTGTATGTGTGTGTGTGTGTGAGAGCAAGTGTGCGACTTTGCCCGAGCCCATTCAATCTTCGTATATATTTTATTCATTTGATTATTTACTGGTGGTGCGTGTTTCAATCGTCACACTCTCATGTTTGCGTTAAAAAATGCGCACAACGGGGCGGACGACAACAAAAACATCAAAAATGAACAAAACAATACCGTTCTCTTTACTGAGATGATCTGTATGTTTTTGAAAGTGAATTGAAGATGATGATCATCATCATCACAACGGCAACGACTCGGTTATTATTCTAGATTTTTCATTTTCAATGTCGTTGATATCATCACCGTTGAGTGTGCCAACTGATTTTGCACTTTGCAATGAAATGGCGACATCCACTGAAAAAAAAAAAGCTCAGTGATGATCACACAATTATGCGTTTGACTACTGCTTTTTTAAATATATCTATATACAATGCATACAGCGCCGTGAAACAGTGAAATTGAATACATTGCCACGAAACACAAGTAATTAATATTAAATATTACGCATAGAATGTATAAATATGAGCTTCTGCACGTAATCATTTAAATGTTGTATAAAATCATATTGTGCAGTGGAAAAGAGGTGAGAAAGAGAAGCTCGAAGAGCATGGACGAATAGAAAAAATATTGTCACACGAAAACAACGGATGACAACAGAGAGAGATAGAGCGGGAGAAAGAGAGAGAGAGAGAGAAAGAGAAAGCGAAAGCGAAAGAGAAAGCGAGAGATAGAGAAAGTGAGAGAGAGAGAGAGAGAGGGCGAGAGAGATAGAGCGAGAGAGAGAGAGAGAGAGAGAGAGAGAGAGAGAAATAAAACACAGAATTAGAAAGAATGAAAGAAAGAGAGGCTGAGTAAGAGAGATACCAACAGAAGAAAAAGCTAGAGAATGAAAGAGAGCGCGATAGATAGAAATATAAAGAGAATGTAAAGAACGAAAAGGAGAAATTTGAAATAGAATGAGAAGAAGACGTGAAAATAAATGAGTGCAAAAAAATGACGACAGAATGGCATGAGTTGTGGCATGAAGGCGCTCGTGATCATAACACGTACAATATAAATGTAATGGCTTGATGAACAATGCCAGAGACACATTATCGCATATACAATTCTCATAATGTACTTTGCAACATTCTCAGCGAGCGATGATGATGAATGAGAATAATGGAGCAATTAATTAAATACATTGCCGAGAAGTATGCGGTGTGCGAGGACATCGATTTGATAGAATCACATCACAGCCCCCGAACAAAAATCGCGTTCAGTAGCTATATTCAGGGCGTTTGTGTCCCGATTGCCCTATGTGCCATTCGCAGGCACATAACGAGCAACATAGTCTTGAAAGTGGTTCTTATTCGGTTCAACGGCAATCATTGTAGTCGAAATTGCGTGTGTGTGTGTGTGTGTGTGTGTGTTGTAAATAAAGTAAAGAATGGATAGAAAGAATAAGACAAAAGCGAAAAGTAAATTTCGATTTAATCCCATAAAAAATGCAGAAACAGAGATAATAAATTGCTCGTACTTTAAAGCAAAAATCTTAATTGAAGCAATGCCATTCAAAGAAAGACGTATTGGTTTGAAAGCTTTAGTAACTACTTGGCATTCGTACAATGAGATGAAAATACAACGTCGATTAATTCGTTTCGATTAAAAAAAGAAAAAAAAAAAAAAAAACCAAAACAAAATAAATATAAAACTAAATGAACGACGGATTCCAAATCAAGAGAATGCTGTTTGCTTTTTATTAGTTTTTTCTTTTTCTCTCCGTTCAATTCAATTATTTGTCAAAATCGAGCGCAGAGCACATTCCAGACACAAACTCTCCGGCGAATTCAAAAGAAAAAAAAAAAGCTCGGATTTCTATGCAAATATGTCATTCACATTGAATTCCAACACAAAGCAAATTTAGATGCAAATTACCGAATCAATGAAAAATGCAAAAGCAAAGGAAAAAGTAAAAGCATAATGTGTGGATTGTAGCATAAAGATGAACGCACTGTGGCTGTTCTTTGCTTTATTTTTTAACGTTTCGCGCGCGATTCCATTCTCTCTTCTCTTCATTCTCTCTATTTCTATGCCACTCACTCCATTTCCATATCATTCATTTTCTTTCTCTTTTTTTTTTCTTTTTCTTTTCTTTTCTTTGTCTTTCCCTCGGTCTTTCACTCTTTCTATATCTGCTCTCATGCTGGTTCTCTTTCGATTTTTCACCCCCGCTTCATTCCCATCCATTCTCTTCTTTTATCATTTTGCCATTGTTTCGCTTCAAATATGAGCTGCTGCGAATCAATTTCAAGTAAAGGCATGTGTGTCACTTACATAACTTATGTATAATGCGGTATGGCACATTCATGAGTGGCGCGCATATTAGGGAATTCAGTTTTCATACAATAATATACGGATACATTAATTCCTTCCTTTAGCTCATTTTCGTTAGACAATCTTTTGCTTTCAATGTATAATCATCATTTATCATGCACTAAATGACAACCAACAGGCAGGCAGGCAGGCAGGCAGGCAAGCAAAGAAACGGCGAACGTCATCTCAACGACAAATATAAATGCGTGTTTTTTGGTTGTTGCGTTGCGGTACGCACAGTAAATTGTACAGTATCATCTCTGTACATATGGTTGCGTGCAATAGCATGTCATGTTCGAATGTGTATGGCTTAGATTGGTTTGGTTCGGCTCTATTTCATTTCAAACACTTGAATCTATTCTCTGTACCGAATATATATATTGTATTTATTTGAATGAAGGCGGCGGGCACAATCTCTCTCTCTCTCTCTCTCTCTCTCTCTCTGATTCAATATACCAATGTGCGTGTGGTAGCGTGAAAGCGAAAGCAAGTGTAAAGAAATTTTAATAGCAGAGCATATTTTTTGTTTTGTTTTGTTTCAAGTTCTTCTTTGCATCTTTTTTTTGTTTTTTGCTCTTTTGTTCGCCAAAAACATTCTGTTCGCATTCGCGATGTTAGGCTTGACGTATGAATATATTTTACATATTTGTTTTATTACTATGATAACGCATATTATACAATGATTGGAGATTGTCATTCATGTACGTAAAAAATAACAGCATATAATATTTCATGAAGACTTTTTAGACCGTTTTTTTTCTTCTTCTTCTTCTTCTTCTTCTTCTTCTTCTTCTTCTTCTTCTTCTTCTTCTATTCTTCTTGTTCTCCTTACTTTTTCGTTTTCTTTTATTTTTGCATTTTTACTTTCAATCTCATTTCATATTTGATCATACTTTGCCAACAGAAACAACTGTACATTTGAATTGTACAATAAGTAAAGTCAGCAAGAAATCAGATTAAATAAGAATCAACAATAACAACAACAACAACAAATAAGTAACTTGCATCATTCCGGTTCGCATAAATTCACGGATAAATAAGCACCATTTTATGAGCTTGCACACGAATTACAAGCAAATCTATATATAGATAAAGTTCAACAGCGGAACTAGTAGAAATGTTATTCGATACATTTGAGATATACTAGAGGCTGTTTAACATAAAAAAAAAATCGGCCGTTGTTTGTGTTCATTTGTTTCGATGTCAGAGGTTATTTTATCCGCATCAATTTCGATTTGCACGCTTCACTCAACCGAAAAACACTGACCCATCACTGATAGCGACAAACATTTGTCACACACATGCACACACTAACACACACAATCGCATCGGACTTGAATTAAATAACAACAATTCTCTTTCTCGCACTATCTTTTGCTTGTTTTCAATCTCTTTCTCTGTTGCTTTCTATCCCTTTGTCTCGTTTTCTTCCCACTTTCTCTCTCTTTCTCTCTCTCTCTCTCTCTCTCTCTCACTCTCCCTCTCCCTCTCCTTCTCCCTATCTTTTTCTCTATTTCTCTATTTCTCAATTTTGTTTGCTTTCTTTCTCAATCTCTCTATAGCTCTTACTTTCTTACTCTCTACATTTACTCAGCTCTACACTATGTCACATAGCAAATACCATGTCAGACGATCAGACAAAATGAACTTCTACTGAATCACAGTACGAATTTCGAGCGACTAACTGTGCAGAGTCACGAATAACTAAGAATAAAGAGAGAAAAAAAAAGGAACGGCGGATTTACTTTGAATCGATTGAAACCTGGCGGCAAAATAGCTATGGAAATAACCGAGAACCCAAACGAAAGAGGAGGGAGAGAGAGAGAGAGAGAGAGAGAGAGAGAGAGAGAGAGAGAGAAAGAGAAAGAGAAAGAGAAAGAGAAAGAGAGAGAAAGAGAGAAAGAGAGAGAGAGAAGAGAGAGAGAGAGAGAGAGAGAGAGAGAGATAGAGAGATAGAGAAAAGAACGTGCATTCCTATCACATTCATTCTATGATTTGGTTCCTAGTTGTTTTTGTTGCTTTCGTAATCACAATTATTAACAAATCGAAAATAATAAGCTTACGATTATAGAAAAAAAAAAAAGAAAGAAGAATAGCCAAAATGCCATGCAATTTTATGTGATGTGATACGATTCGGCAACGAGATACATGAAAATAATGTTAAACTATTTGGTCGAACTATAGACGGACAATCATACAGAGTATAACATTTCACAAAGTATAATGTTACTCGCATGCGACTCTTCGAATATTAACTTTCAGAAGCGAAATTAAAAAAAATATAATTAACGCAATGTCATGCGAAGCTTAGTTAGTTTCACTGAAATTCATGGAAATGAATAAAAAAAAAAAAAAAACATAGTTGGAATAAAAGTCATTGAAAAGACTATATGAGAATTATTCACTGTCCCTAACAAGGCCATCAAAATTGGTTGCCTTATTGCATGACCTTTGATTTACAAGTTCAATGTGAACTCGACGAAAACAATTATAGTCTAGCATTGCAATGACTCAAATAGCACACGAATCACAACAATGAAAGAAAAATCAAATGCAATCGCTAAGAAGACACATCGCAAAAAAAAAAAAAAAAAAAAAAACACACATCATTGACAAACAAAAAAGTTCGCCAAATTATTAAAAGGGTAATTACCGAAATGATAATTCGCAATGCATCGAATTTCTACTAGTATTTAGACAATTAAACCATGGAAATTAAATTAAATTAAATTTATCTAAAAAAAGAACCTTAACCAGTTTTTCAATTGTCATTTCAGAACAACAACAGCAACAACAATCATTATCGCAATCGTTGTTGGTGATGATAACATGGTGCCAAATGGCATATGCGACATCATACACAAAAAAACAATTGTAATCAAATCCAGTGGTGTGTGCGCGAATGTATTTTTTTCATATAATTTTTTTTTTTTTTTTTTTTTGAAATTTTTACTTCATTCGTTTTCGACAATCTCGAATAATAAATTGCTTGCTCGCTTTCGAACCGTATCGGATAACATCTGTATACACATTACTTAATCTTGCATTTTGTCAAAACACATGGCTAGATAAAAATGTATACGTTTGCGAATTCACAATGTGCATGTGTTTTTCAATCGCATCGTTTCACATTGACCGTCGTACATTTGTCATTTAATCGAATTGTTGTTATTGTTTCTCGTTTGTAGTTTTTGCTTAGTTTTGTTTTTAGTTTTTCTTCGTTTTTGTTTTGTTTTGTTTTTTTTTTTTATATCGTTTCTGTTTCAACCACATGACACTGCCATTTTGCTTAACATTCTGCAATTTTAGTATTTCATTTGCTGTCAATGAATCACAATTTTAACAATTCATAAACTATTTGTTAGTTCTTGTACTTGCTTGTACATCTTTAATATAAGTAATACGGAATCATCTTTTGAAAATGATCAAAATGATGCTGTGTTATTATTATTATTATTGTTATTGTAATTTTGTCTCGTTCATTGATGCACGTCGCATAATTCAATGGTGTTATTTGTTGTAATGAAACAAACAGCACGATTTTCAGCATTCAGATGGTTTCGATTATTGGCGATATTCACATCATATTAAGCTGCCAACAACCATATTCAAATCATTTTGCCGCATTTTATTTGATTTTTTTTTTTTCATTATTATTCGATTTAGAAAATCCATTTTTGCATGCAATTTTTACTAAACGATTTCAATGAAATGAATTGAGTTTGCAAAAAAATAAAAGAAAAACTATACAACCGCAACAACACAGAACAGATGCAAATTACAATCCACGAGAACAAATGAACGAACCGAATAAATGAACAAACGAATGGAATAGGATAAAAAAAAAAATCACATCGAAAATCGTGCACAATGAATATAACTAGTAAAGTATGAGCACACTGTTGATATTGAACGTTTGCCCGATTCTCTGTGTACGCTTTTTTTTTCTTTCTTTTTCTTCAGTTTATGTAATACCTTTGCTTCTTTTTAATTTGATAATATTGTTGTAATCATTACAATTGCATATAGATAAACAACTGTATACTCTACACAATGTCGGTCATATATTTACATTGATTCCCGTTCTCTCCTTCTCTCTCTCTCTTTCTCTCTCTCTCTCGCTCGCTCTCTCTCTCGCTCGCTCTCTCTCTCGCTCGCTCTCTCTCTCGCTCTCTCTCTCTCTCTCTCTCTCTTCTCTATTATCTCCATTTTCTTACTATTTGCTCATTATCTCTCTCTCTTTAAATGAATGTGCGTTTCGCAAACGATAGACATTGACCGTGCACAAGGCGATGAAATGAGGTGCACGTAGTGCCTACTACGCGTCCGTTTGTACTACCGAGAATACATATTTGTGCTACCTAGAGCACATCTGGGCGCGTAGTAGGCACTACGTGCACCTCGTTTCATCGCCTTGACCGTGCATCAGAAAAACACCATCACAACAGAAATAATAATGTGCAACGAAATTTTATTGTTTCAACTCCAATGCATTTCTTATGATTATTTTCTTTTTTTTTTTGCTTCACTTGTTTCTGCTAAATCTCATGTTGATCGTGTATGTATGCGCCAATGTATGCATGTCAGTTGCATTTATTTATTTCAAACAATGTTTTCCGTGTTGGATATTATGCACGCGCCCTTTTCGCGCTGTTTATTTTGATATCAGTTTTAAACTCATGATTTATCGTTATATATCGATGCAATCGCAAGCGTGAAAATGATAGAATTGTGGAAGAGAGAGAGAGAGAGAGAGAGAGAGAGAGAGAGAGAGAGTAGAGAGAGAGAGAGAGAAAAATAAAACGATAGAGAAAGAGAAAGAGAAAGAGAGAGAGAGAGAGAAAGAGAAAACAGAGAGAGAGAGAGAGAGATAGATTGTGAGGGGAAAATAGGAAGAATTAGAAAAAAAAACAAGACTCCGAACGAGAAAGAGGAGAAAAAGAAAGGAGAAAAAGAGAGAAGAAAACAAAGAGAATGAGATGTATATAAAGAAAAAAGATCGCGATAAAAGCACTGTACAAATTGTGTATGAGATAGAATTAAAAAGAGGAAGCAAATAGGCGCGCTTAAGCGTAAATACTCATCGTGCTTTCACAAGGTTTATCTTTTAAATCATTGCGGCATGACTGATGCGGAATATTTTTGTTTCAAATACAAATGGGTTAATTCCAAAAGCAAAATTGAATCGTGTTGGTATTTTACTTTCTGCTTGAGTAACTGAAATGCGGAAACTTAAAGCTACAGGATTCGCCAATTACATATACTATATTGAAATAAAATCGAATTTCATTTGCTTTCCACACGCTACATGGAATGAATCGCATATTGAAAATGCATTTGCGAATCGTAATAGATTTCATAGCGTTGATAATGTATTTTAAGTTTTTAGGATTTGTTGAAATTTTCATTTTTTTTTTAGGATTTGTTGAAAGTTATTGGCAAGTGTATTTAAACAGTGTAAAATTATAGCTCAACTAATAATTTTAATCATGTTGTCATCAATGGTAAGATTTTCTTATCCATATAAAATGCGAAGTAGATGAGGTGAAAAATGATGTCGTAAATCACATATAATATGTAAATGTTACCATATTATTAACTATAGTTGCATCGAATGACTAGTATGCAATGATTGAATGTTTCAATATTGACAATGTTGGTTTCATTTTTCTTACTAAACATATCCGAAAATCCGGATTATCTTGCAAACTTTGGTTGGCCACGTGCAGAGTACTAAATATTTAACTATATATACGGTTTCCATCAAAAAACTTGGATAATGCATAAAGCCATGAATCAATTCCGGAACATTTTTCATTTGATGTGGATTTAATTTTTCACGTATTTTCCACTCTCTATGTCAAATGCAATCGGAAATTCAAATCAATATCAAAAACATCATACGATTTAGATGAAACCAACAGGGAATTTACTTTGCACAACACAAAATTGATTCGAAATTGAATCAACTAATACAGAGGGAGAGAGGACATAGAGAGGTGAAGAGAGATAAGTCCAATGATAGTCTGAGGTTGTGGAAAAGCTAACAAAAAAAAAAAAAAAAGAAAAAAGAAGAATCGTTCTTCCTTTTTTTCACTCAACAAAACCCATAAAATCATAAAAATCAACGAAAGGGCGTAAAATTATTAACAGACAGTTTTGCTGATGGCATAATACAGGAAAAAATATGAACAGATTGAGTTGAAAAAAAGAAAGAAAGACAGAAAGAAAGGGAATAGCAAATGGAAGGCGATTGTATACGAAATAACAAAGAGAAAAATTCAATGAACAATCAGATAATAAAATTCATCAAAATCTAATTCAAACTATAAAATCCATGTTTTCAACCAGTTTTCTATGCTTGAAAATTGAATTTAATATTATATTTATGTTCTTTTTCATTTCTCACGCTCTTGTAAAAATCACATTTTATGGTATAGACGAAAAATGGCCACACAGATAGGAAGAGAAATATTGCAAGAGAGAGAAAGAAGGAGAGAGAGAGAGAGAGAGAAGAGAGGGAGAGATGAAACGAAGAAGAAGAAGAAGAAAAAAAAAGAACATAAAGAGAAACGTTTTGATATCGCATTTGGGAAAACAGTAACAATTCAGTAAAATGTTATGAAAAGTGGCTTGACTATACTGTGAACCGCATTTATGGAGCACAGATGAATAGACAGAGTAGAGAGAGTAGAGAGAGAGAGAGAGAAAAAAAGAAGAATTTT
Source organism: Resseliella maxima (assembly GCA_029041755.1). NCBI lineage: Eukaryota > Metazoa > Arthropoda > Insecta > Diptera > Cecidomyiidae > Resseliella > Resseliella maxima. Next base: position 1,220,455 of record JAQOWM010000069.1, read on the forward strand.
TGTGTTTAAAACGTGGCGTTCGTGTCTATCGTCGCGTAGCTAACGATAAAATAAATGAATCCCGTAAATTTTTGGCAAAGATTAATACTAAATCCTTTATGTATTCCAAAAATATTCGCGCTTGATTTTGACATTTTATGGCCGAAAAAGATGGTTGCTACAACAAACGAAATGCCAAGGAAATCGTATGATAGCGACAAATAGCAGTCATTTGAGAATTGCATATACCATGAGACAACAATAATACCAGCAACAAAAACAGAAACAAAAACACCAGCTACAGATACTTGTGACACACACACACACACACACACACGCACACATCCGTACATACGCAAACATATTCTGTTAATTATTATATACTTGCAACATTTTCCACACGGCAATGGCCCGGTTTACTTTGAATACGCTCTGGTATTTATTACTGACTATGGATAGATTGCCGGAGTTTGTGAGTTTCAAGCAATGTTGTTAAACAGAAAATGCTTTAGCCAAAGCTATTGCAAACGTATTTTTCTTTCTATTTTGTTGCCATCTTTCTCGCAAAACATCACGTAATTTGTTGTCATATTTCAAGTTAGGCAATACCAACAATGCACAGTCTCTTTCTCTCATTCTCTCTCTCTCTCTCTCTTTCTCTCTTTCTCTCTCTTTTCCTCCCTTTCTCTCTCTCTCTCTCTCTCTCTGTCTGTCTCGCACTCTGTCTTTCTCTTTATGTGAATAGTGTTCTTGGTGTTCATCAAAAACTGTAACACATTTCAAAGTTGGATCGAAATGGATTATAATCAACATGAAACACGGAACAACATCTGACAAAGAACAACCTTAACTCGCGAGCGCTTTCTAACTCACTCGCTCTTCTTCTTTTCTTTTTCTCTTTTTAACTCTTACTCTCTTTCACTCTTTGCATTAAAAATCGTTAAAATGTCTATGTGAATGGTGGTGCAAACGAAATGAATCTATACTGGAAATTACGCGTGTGTTACCGAATGATTTCAGAAAACCATGGATGTGCAAAGAAATGAGGATTCGGCAAAATGTTCGAACGAATGTGAAAACAGAAACGAAAAGATGAAGAAGAAAAAAAAAAAAAATAAAATGAAACAAAGAAAACAACGGGAATAATTTTCTTGAAAGATATTTCCGTTCGAATTTCCTGTTCTTATTTATGGCAGTTGTATTCAGAATTCAGGTAGAGATTCTGAATGAGCGAATGAATGGCAAACGTGGATGGTGTACAGTGATATTAACACACATACGAATGCACACATATACACGTATTCACAGTAGCGATGTATGTTTATGATTATTTGAATTATTTTTCTCCGTGCTGTTACTCCTGCTGTTACTTTGACTGTTGATGCGACCGAATTACTAGAACGGTGAATTCAACTTTAGCATCAACTTCAACGGTTACAGCTGTCATTCGACGAGTTTCAGTAATATTCATATTTCTCAACCATACACACACACACACACATATTTGGAATGGTAAAAGGAGATAGAGAGAGAGAGAGAGAGTGTGAGAGAGATGGAGAGGGAGAGAGAATGTTTGTGTGAGAGGGAAGGGTATGAGAAAGAGACAGTTGATACAGGTGGATGTTGATTTCGATGAGCTATATTCGCAATATAGCGCGCCTTCTGAGTTACAAAGTTCTGACTGTCTATGTATTGATATGCATGTTGTGCTCTTCTTCATCGTAATTTCCGCTGATTCCGCAACAAAGCGAAATAATAATAATTATAACAATAATAAAATCGCCCTGAAAATATTTGTATTTTATTTTGCCATGCAGTTTGGTTGAACAGGAAAAATAGGGAGAAATTATAATGAAGAAATGCCCGGGTATGAGGAAAATGCTTGCGAATGAAAACGGAAGAGAAAATGAAAGAAAGAAAAATGAAGAGAAAAAAAAAAGAAGGCACAGAGGATGAGAAAAAGAGATGAGGTAGAGCGAAAATGACGGTTGGTGAGAGTATGACCTGAAGTGAAAAGTACTACGGCGATTTCTTCAATTTCTCATTCCATTGCACACTAACTTCTACCGTAATTCGTATTCGCGCTTTTTGTCTTGCTTTTGGCTTTTGATAGCTTATTTATTTTATTGACATTTCGTTCAGCTTCTATTATTCCATCTACATAGTACAGTGCCAAATACGTTGCCCGAAACATTAAATGATGGTAACAAGGAGAAAAGAATCAAAAAAGAAAAAAAAACCAAACGTCAGCACTTTGAACATTTTCAATTTTTATCATAAAATCGAAAGCCGTTAAGAAATAAATCTCTAGGATTTATGCACAAAGCTTTCAAAACTGAAATTACTTTTGACCGAATTCATTTTGATAGTTGTCAATGTTATCGTAACATATTTTACGGTATGCACATACACACACACACACTCATAAAAAGAAGAATAAAGCAACTAATTTGTCATTTCAGATGCTTTGGATGGAAATAAATTTACAAAGACAATCGAATAGATGTGATGTTTCGCTTAATATACTCATTCGCTTTGTGTCTGTCTTCGAGATATTTTTTTTTCTCTTGATGTTTTCATTGCAATCAAATGGAATGATTCGAATATCGTTAAAAATGCAAATGAGCACGTTGCTATGATTTCAATGTTTGCCATATTTAATACAACCATCGAAAGTCTAGACTGTTTGGTTTGTGCCCATTTCATACTATTTTCCCCATTCATCGTCTAGACTGTTGGTTGAGCGAGCGGACAAGCGAGGGAAAGAGTGAATGAGCGTGAGAAATTGCAGAAAGGGCAAGTTAATGGCAAAATAATCGAGGGGTAAGAGAGAGAGATAGAGAGAGAGAGAGAGAGAGAGAGAGAGAAAGAAAGAAAGAAAGCGAGAGATAGAGAGAGGATTGGGAGATAGAAAGATTCGACAAACAGACAGAGCATATCACTTGCTACAAAATATATAGACGATATTTGCATATCACATCAAGCTCATGTCCATATGCAAATGATCCATATTCAGAAAATTCGTTAAAATCTCATCGTTTCATTAAATTTTCAAATCACATATCAATTTCATATGAACAATCAAGCATTACAACTCGAATGAAATTAAATACGTTATTTCATGTAAAAAAAAAGGAGAATTCCGAGAAAATGATGATGTCGCTGGTCGATTTTGATGTAAAACAGTTGCGAAATAAAACTCAATGCTTAAATGTGTATCATTCAAAATACAAAAATTTCTAACAAGCCAAAAGAAAAAAAAAAAAAAAACAAAATGAATTCAACATTCGTTCCTCATTTTCTGTAATGAATTCAACCTTCATATCTCCAAGGAAAAATTCCAAACAAAATTCATGCCATACGCAGCACAGCATGTATATTACAATACGCTGTCATGCCATTGAATTCCATTGTGATTTTCACTTTTTGTCTATTTTGGCATATTCACAACAGACACAAATTAGTTTCACATGCGAAAATATTCTTGATGATTGCAAGTCAATATGATAATAAATATGCCATGTATTATTTTAGTGAATACAAAAGCTTTAATTAAGCCGATGAACTTATTTTCATTCGCATACACAATACATACATATGAAAATATATAAAATTAACAAATGCAAATAGTTACAGCTGGCGGCATGAATGCGCGCGCGATATACACATTTATGCGCTGTTTGTGTGAAACGAATCGATCGTTTTCTTGATTGGTTTTAATTATACATTTAATTCAGCTGGATTAATTTCTGGTGTTCGATTTTATTTAGTTATAAGCCGACAGCAACCGTACCAAGTTGTGTGTATATTATACTCAAACTAGAGAATATCATCATGCTGTGGTATGTACATGCTTGGCACATTGCTTATTGAAGAGAAACAACATTGAGACATTGTGAATATAGTTATCTATGTATTTGTACATGTATACATGTATTTATATCAGATAGAGGCGTATCATTTTGATGAGGTCGTGATCATGAGAAATAATTGTTGTTAGTTAAAATGTTATGTGATATCAATTTCCACATATTTTTTTGGGTGCTTTTGATGAGGCGGATGTTGGATGTTTACACATAATTAAAATCTCACGTGATTTTCGATATAAATTTCATCTTTTCCCTATGCAAAACATTTTCAAACACACAACCATACATTTTCACTTTTATTTTGCTTTATGAAATACAACAGATAAACTAGTTATTCAGCATTTTGCACGAAAACATACAATGTAATGATGTGCTGTTGGGCTGTTGTAATGTTGAAATTAAATCAAACTGTAAATACAGACACCAATTTGATTTGGTTAGATTTTATTTGCAAATCGATACAATGCCATCATATTGATGCAGCTCAACTTCTAACTCAGTCACAATTTTGATTTCAAAACAAGTTTCTAATGTGTCGTCCGGTGTGTAAATGTGCCTCTCTCTCTCTCTCTTTCTCTCTCTCTCTCACTCTCTGTGGGCATATTTGTGCCCGGTTGATTGTTTGCATGTTGGGGATGCTTTTAGTCTCTTTTCGAGAAAATTTACACACAGGCCAGATGGTACTGTGAGTCTGTCTTCCATTGTAATATATATCCAACCGATTGCCTAATCGTTAACCAGTTTATTCACACACATAATATTTACATATTCGTAAGTGCTTTGTGTTTATGCATTTAATGTACTTTGAATTCTAATTCCATGTTTAAATGTGAAATGCAAGGTAGTAAAGTAGATAACGGAAGAAGAAAGAAGGGAAGTCACATAAATAGGGAGTGAGAGGACTGGAGAGAGAGAAAGAAAAAGAGGAGAGAGAAAAATGAGATAGAGAAAAAGAGAGAAAAAGAGAGAAAGAGAGAGAGAGAAACCGAAAAAAAGGGAGAGAGAGTGAGAGAAAGAGAGAGAGAGAGAAAGAGAGAGAGAGAGAGAGAGAGAGAGAGGGAGAGAGAGAGAGAGAGAGAGAGAGAAAGGGAGAGAGAGCGAGAGAGGAAGAGAGAGTGAGAAACCGAAAAAGAAGAAGAGAACAAGAGATTTTCATTGAGTGAGAGAGAGAAAGATAGTAAGACAAAGTGTAGATCATCCCTTCTGGAATTAGTAGAAATGAAAGACTACATTACTACATGTAAACTGTTTGGTGGTTAATGTTGACGTCGACATCCTCCATATACACATGAACCCACATACGTTTGCATGGGGAGACTTGAGTTAACAGCAAGCATCTTTTTCTTTAGCCAGTTAGACACACACTTTGCCGTAGCAAACATTTTGCCACAAAATTGATTACATGTGTGATATTTTGATTATATTTGAATATACACGCATGCACACAAATATAAAATGAAATACATGTACGTAAACGTGCACAATTCCATTAGAAATACCATGCTTTTCAGTCCTTGTCGTCGTCATCATCATCGTCGTCGACAAGTAGTGACTGGAAGCAGATATACCATATATGTATAATATCAAGTGGCATTCATCGCTTATCCACACATCGCGCGACTGTTATTATCACAAATATATCGCAATTTTAGGGGTGTAAATAAGCTTGTGGAAGCTTGTTAAAAAGACGTAGGCCTGCCATAACCAAAAAGTCGAACACTGAAGTGTTTATGAAAAACAGTTTCCTAATTAGATGCCATCTTATAAACGCGCAAGTAAATGGAAAACTAAAACTTTAATTAGAATTCATGGTAGGCATTTTCGTGTTAACATTTTTCCAATGTGGTAACAAATAATGCGCACACTGCACATGTACACACACACACACACACACATATATATATGTACATACATACGAGCATGACGAGTCCAAGAAAGTTTTACATTAACATCAACCATTTGCTACTTCATCGTCACTGCCTCATCGTGTTTCGATGTGTTTTTTTTTTTTGTTGAGTCGATTCGAATTGAATGGAAAAGTTTAACTTGGATGAAAGCAAAATGCTCGCATGATTACATGTCCATGTTCATGTTCATGCTCTATCAGCACACAGTTGTTTCTAAGGTTCTTAATATGTGTTTTCATATCTTTCTTCTCTTGTTTTCTTCTTCTCATTTTCTTCTTCTTCTTCTTATTTATTTCTGATTTTGTTAATACGGTTTCGGTTATTTTCCAAGTTTTGCACCTCTAACTTTGAACTATAACGGCCTCATTCTGTTTGATTCGATTTGCCTTTTTGCCCGGAAATAGTTTCTCAAAAACAACAGCAAACTCATGAGCCACACATGATACACATACATAAACAAAACAAAAAAAAAGAAAAACATTTATTTTACCAAAAGTCATTTTGTTGCTTGTTTCATTGAAATGCGCAATTCCTTTGCCAAAACTATTGCTTATGGATTGGATAGGATCGGATCGGATTGGATGGTTTTTTTTTTTTCTTTAATTTTATTTTAAAGATTACACTTACTGTTTGCCCACCTTACGAAACTCCATATTTTTCAATCTTTCATTATTATGCATTGTTTATAAGTGGCAATATTTCAAATTGTGCATTTGTGCCATTGCCTGTATCCGTGCTTATGCCCATGCTCGTGCTTGTGCCTGTGCCTGTGCCTGTGCTTGTATATACCAATGTACATGAATTTCAGCGCATAATGGTAAACTTTTATATTGTATTAATATTTTATTCGTTTTTTTCCATTGGGTTAATGCGATGTGTAAATATTCGTGAGTATCTTGAAACATGTTCGAAAATGGGACCAATTTTCAATGGAACAAAACTTTAAAATCGCTACCAAAAGCAATAATAATAAATGTCGACAAGTAAAAGAAGCAAATTTATTTGTGGCGCAATTTGGTTGTGGTTGTATATCGCTATATTCACTGGCAAACACGTTTCAAGCATTTTAATGAGATGCGATAAATGATTCCCACTTGCCAAACGCTTGTATGAGTGTGAGTGTGTGTGTGTGTGTCTTCATGTGGCTGATTGTGGCAAACCCAAATATTGCAGAAGTGCGGAAGCTAGAACCATTTATCGAAATCACCACGCAACATGGCGAAAAATATACTTGAATCACATACACACACTTTCTCTCCGACTCTTGTATCTTTATTTTTCTCATTTTCTCTCTCACTCTCTCTATCTTTCTCTCTCTCTCTCTCTCTCTCTCTCTCTCTCTCTCTCTCTCTCTCTCGGTCTCTCTCGGTCTCTCTCTCTCTCTCTCTCTCTCTCTCTCTCGGTCTCTCTCGGTCTCTCTCTCTCTCTCTCTCACTCTTTCTCTCTCTTTCTCTGGGCCTCTCTCTTTTTCTGTTTCGCTCACTCCAATTTTATGACAATAAAGCAACTTTTACTTGCATTATTGCACACCCGTTTAGATCCATTGTCTAATTTATATTATAAATTACGTTGCACGAAAAGCGACAAAGAATGTATAGCAATGATAACAACTACAAAAAAACTAGAAATCCAAATAAAAGCAATATATTCAACAACCAGAAACAGAGAATAAATAATAATAAAGCAACTATTCGGTTTGTTTGGCAAGTTTAATGCAACAAATAATGTATGAGGTGTGTGTGTGTGTGTGAGTGTGTTGTATGCGAATGGTTGGGGGTGTTTTCGAGTATAACATAACATAATAAAGTACAACATATTTTTCACAATTCACATGAATTCACTATATGTGTGACCGTTCATTCTATCAAGGAGCGGACATTTACGAAACAATTTCCAGCTGAGAAAACTAACGAAACTAATTTCAAGTTTTTTTTCATTCTCTCTCTCCCCCCTCTCTTTCTCTCGCTCTCTCTCTCTCTCTCTCTCTCTCTCTCTCTCCATAATTTGCCCGGTTGCATTTTGGAAAATGTATTTGCCCAAAACGGCATAACAACACACATACACACACTTATACAGATATTCAACCATTTCCGATGCAAACATGCTTGTATCATAGATCTCGATTAGTGAAAATTCTGCACACACTGCACATACTATATTTTACATAATACCAATCAACGGTATGGTACGACTTATGGCTATATTTCACATACATATGTCGATCGAAACCCGAAAGCATGAAAATAAAGATGTATATGTATATAAATGAGAAGAATGAGTGAGAATGAGTGAGAATGAGAGAATCGTTTTCAAACTAATGAAGAGTTGTTCTCTTCTGTTTGATTTTATGTCACAATATCACGTAATTAACGATACAATTTAAACACGCTGCGTGCAATTGCGCTCGTCCCATTCAATACGGATGAGAAAGCAATCCACACAATTTCCAAACTTATTTGCATACAATTTGCAATTGTTCGAAATTACACTGGCTGACGATCTTTCTCACCCTGCCATCCACACCCCACACACACACACACACACACATACAAGCACTCGCTTGCTCGCTCGCTCTCCTGCTAGGTCGCTATTGGTGTTAACAACCACAATCACATTATTATCGCATGCTCAAATACTTTGAGGCTAAAAAACTTGGAATTTATTCGAATGTTCTCGCCTATTCTGAGCTCCTGATTGTCAGCCCGCATATATCAGCGGTTGAGATTTTTACATTTCAATCAACCGCTCGGTCGCCAATTGTTCCGGTCGGGAAAACTGAATGATTACCATCGTAGATCGTATTCATGCCAGAATATCATTTCATCGAAAAAGAATATGCCTGACTGCGTCCGACTGCACACAGTCAAATATTAATTAGGTCATTGAAAGCAACGCTTTGAACTCTGTTCATCAGCCAGAGCTAGTTGTCACTGGTTATCAGCTGTGTAATAAACCAAATTCATCATCAACATCAGCATCAGCATCAGCATCATCATCGACCGGCAAGCAACCAATTTTTTTTTCTTTTTTTCCATAAAAGCCAATGTGAACGAGCTAAATATCACATTCGATGGCTTCATGTGACAGACTTCACTGTTTCGACATTTTCATTTTTGTTGCGTTATAGTGTCACATAATCCAATATTAACCGAAAATTCAAAGCATCTTCATCATCAATATGAATACACAATGATAGCAGCAGCTCTGATTTTATTGCCCATCGAACACATTAACATTTATAATGAAGCAGGAAGTTGTACGCTTAATTTTTTCCGTCTTGCTAATAATACACATTTTCTCTCTCTCTCTCTCTCTCACTCTCTCTCTCTCTCTCTCTCTCTCTCTCTCTCTCTCTCTCTCTCTCTCTCTCTCTCTCTCTCTCTCTCTCTCTCTCTCTCTCTCTCTCTCTCTCTCTCTCTCTCTCTCTCTCTCTCTCTCTCTCTCTTTCTCTCTCTCTCTCTCATTCCCTCTGTCACAAAGAAATTCAATTGCCATCGAAATTTTCAATGGTTTTTTAAGCTGAAATCAAATTTTTCTCAATCAAAGGTGAGATTTAATAAAATAAATTATTCACTGTCATTTTCTGACACGGCTGTACAGTGTGCTACTCATCTCTAATCATATGACCTTTTTTTTCTGACCCACTGATAACATTGTTTTTATTGATTTGATAATACGAATGTTAGTGAAACATTGCTCAGATAATTTGCGTTTCTCTCTTTCTTTCTCTCTTCCTCGCTCTTTCTCTCTTTCTCTCTCTTTCTCTTTGCTTCTCTTTCTTTCTCTCTCTTTCTCTCTCTTTTTCTCTCTTTCTCTTCCTTTCTCTTCCTTTCTCTTTCTCTCTCTTTCTCTCTCTCTCTCTCTCTCTCTCTCTCTCTCTCTCTCTTTCTTTCTCTTTCTCTCATTTTCTATCTCGATCTTTTTCTCTCTGTGTATGTTCCCCACCATTGTTAGCTGACAGAAATTGAACAATGTAAAAACCAAACACTTGCGGCTATATTCCTTCAAATGCTTACATTAACAGCAATTCAATTTAATTTGGTATTTACATGCAATCACAAATGATATTATAAAACACACAACTAACAAAAAAAAAAAAAAAAAACATGTGGAGAATGAACATGTTCATTACAACAAATGTTTGTATAAATATCGAACAATTGAAAAAACAAAAACAATGCTGCGCTATTTATTGAAATGTTATTGTAAATTGATTTAATGAAAATTTTGTTGTTGATATACAGTTTATCGATTATTATATCAAAACTATTTTAAGGTGTTCAAATTATGGCTGAATTCAAATATCACTGAATACTTGTTGAAAAATTGAAAAAAAAAAAACTTGTTATTTCTGTCACATTCAACCGAAAACACTGTTTTTCTCTTTTATTGTGAATTAAATATGGTTTCATACGAATGTTTCTCATTTCAAATCACCCGCAAAATCTTTATTGTGGTTTTTACTGATTCATTGCAATATTTAAGGTATGAAATGAATGTATGAATGAATGACATATAGCTTGTGTCCCCTGTGGACGTGTGACATACGAATAAATATTGGAAGACATTTTTATAGCTATTTCATTTGAAATAGTACGTGATTTGGTGTTTTTTTTTTCTTCTAGTTTTTTTCTCTCTTCTTTTTTTTTGTATCATTTTCGTTCACAAATGTGCACTCAAAAATAATAACTAAAGCTTTGTAAATAACAAGCTGAAATTCAATTGCTACGAAAATGAAATAAAATCAAAAAAAAAAAAAAATATGTGAATAGCATACAGAAATGGCTCAGTGGCACACGCCATTCACTAATTCAATTAAAACATCTTCAAAACGTGTTGATTTGTCAACCAAAGCAAAATGCCAAATAAGACGAAAAGTAAGAATGTCGCTCTGTCTATACCCTCTCTCTCTCCCTCTCTTTCTATTTTTATTTTTCTATTCATGCTAAAGATTCAATTGACTTCTGAAATTGAATATTTTCCATGGAATTGTATATGCAAATGAAGCGAAACATTGTGTCCGAAGTGTGTTTTCTTCTTCTTCTTCTTCTTGTCTTTCATTTCTTCTGCGTGTTAAGTTCCAAAAAAAAAAAGAAGAAATTATATAAAAGTTACTTTGTTAATGCCATTGACAGTGGCAAAAGTATTGTTTTGCATGCTTGTGAACCGATGCGTGTGCTTGCGCATTTCGAGTAGTAAGAAGAGAAGAGAGAGAGAGAGAGAGAGAGAGAGAGAGAGAGAGAGAGAAGAGAGAGAAAAGAGGAGAAAAGCACACAGTGAACAATGTTTTTTCTAACGAATAATTTGGGATGCTCGAGGCCATGCTTTGCATGAACGTGCTTTTTTGTTTGTGTCGGCGTGAAAGGTTTTTACATTATTCTCTTCTTTCTCTCTCTCTCTCTCTCTCTCTCTCTCTCTCTCGCTCGCTCTTATTTTTTACAGGCATATTTATTTTATGTAATTTACACGAAGTATTAACATCAAATTTATTTCGGCCGACATAAAAGATTGACTCAGTACACCTCTTGCTCGATTTACTGGTCTGTGTATTTGTTTGTGTGTATTCGTTCGTTCTTTTTTTTTTTTCTTTTCACATTGTTTCAAAGTGATTTTGTCGTAAGGGTGTGATTTTTGTTTGGAATATAAAACAGTGCACGGAACAAAGTCATGTCTACGGTTTAAGTGTTTGACAATTAAGGACTTACTAAACATTGCTCGCAATGACTTGTTATTTCTTCAATGTCCATTAACATAAAAATCACTTTTAGAGATGATGAAATGAAAACACTTCTTTCACATGCATTTTGATTTCTCTGCATGTAAATATTGTGGTGCATTTGTATTTGATTTTAATTTAAATCTAAAATTGAAAAAACATTGAGAAAATGTGGCTTCTATTTTACAACATCTATTTAGATGTTATATTATTTATTCGGGATTAAAATCATTCCAATTAAAATTAATTTGTTGAGAAAATGTTGGAATTTTTTGCATAATTTTATTTTTGAGAAAACCATAAAAAAGGACGATACTTTTTCAACAGCGATATAAAAAAAAGTTCTTATTTTTCATCCTCTTGCAAACATTCAAAATGCATTAAAAAAAAAAAAAATTCAAGAAAAGGAACAAAAAATGTAAAGCGGTTTTTTAATTTGAATTTTGTGGATGAAATTACCTCTTTTTCTGTCAACTTCGTATAGCCATTTTCAGTGGTATAAGTGGACTTTTATCAAATCGAATGAGAAAAATAGAGGGAGACAATGAGAGACAAATCAGGGGTTAAATATAAACTAGATGAAGCAAAAACGACATACGAGAAACAAAGAGAAAGAAAATGAAAAAAAAAAAAAAAAAAAACAAAAGAAAATTCCAGAATCATGAATTAATTCATCAATACCTTTTAGCGGCCCACTTGACGAGTGATATGGAAAAAGGGTTGAAACGAGCTTTATGGCTAAAAATTTGAATTCGTATTGACTATTCTAATCTGCCATAGTCGAAAGAGCGAAAGAGACACAGAGTGGATAAATGAATGAAAGAGAAAAAGCAGTAGAGCGTATGAGCAAGAGACATTTAGACATTTGTAAAAAGAAACAGAGAGATTGGATCGATGTGAGTGAATAGAATGAAGGAATAAAAAGAGCAAATATGATGAAAAAGGCGGCAAGTCTCATCGACATGTACAGAATACATAATCCCTTGACGTGAACAGCAAGTCGATCGGATATGGAACACATTTAGAATGCGTACATCTATTGTTGGGCAAATTTTGATTTGAAGTGAGCTCAACAAAAAAAAAAAAAAAAAAACTACGACAGCAGCAACAATACAATAACGATAATAGACAGTCCACATTTGTATGCGTTTAGAGTGAAAAATGAGAGAAATACAAAAAAAAAAAAATTGAGAGAGAACCTTAAAAATGTGAGAGAATCTTGGAAAAGAGTTTTTCATACGATATGAAAACCGGTTGCATTGTTTTTTTTTGCTAATTTTCTCCCTTTTCTCTCTCTCTCTCTCTCTCTCTCTCTTTCACTCTCTTTCACTCTCACTCTCACTTTTTGGTTTTTACACTCGCGCTCTTTTGTATTATTTCCACTCTTATTTTCTTTTCTATTCCACTCTTTGCATATATTTGATTTCAAAAGCATCTGTAATACAATGAATGGTCCGAAATGGGGCAGTATCAATTAAAACCTGTTCAAACGATTTCGCATATTAGATTTTGAATGAAACATTGGTCAATATACATGATGAAGCTTCATTTGAAAAGTTTTGCTTAAAATGAAATATTCTTTGGGGATTTCATTGCAATTTCATCTGGAGTTAGAATTTTCTTTTCTTTTTCTTTCATAAAATGTCTTTTGTTAGATTGAGCCAAGCTGATCAAACTTATATGTTTCCCATTTTTTCTCTTCATCGTAATAATAATTAGGCTCTCTCATTTTTGCTTTTGTTTCTCCTTTGCGTTCGTTCACTTCAATCGTCTCAATCGCTTGTGTGTGTGTGTTATTTTTCGCTTACAGGAGAGCTTTGTGGTTTTGTTTTTTTTTTTTTGTTTTTATGTTACACCAGCATTTCCGATTGTTCTTAGAACAAAGTGTAAATGCAGTTTATTTTTTGTTTTGCAATGCAATGCGATTCAAATTAAGTCATGACTGGCACATCTTCTCTTCTACAACCGAACAAACTAGTGTGAAAATAACTGGCAAAGCGACAGATACAGTGTGTGTGTGTGTTCAGGGAGAAAGAGAGAGAGAAAGAGAGAGAGAGAGAGAGAGAGAGAGCAATGAGGCAAATTATGGTGATCGACAAAACTTAAAGCCCTCTACAAACGTAAATGTGAAGACCACATAACATCAATAGATACTGTTTTCCAACTTTCTTAGTGAAGACACACATCGATATGATATTACATGTACATTTGAGTGCGATTGTAGATGGCGTTGAACTTGTGTGTGATTTAGTTTCACAATTGAAATTATATGTTAATTTGCCTCATTGGAGAGAGAGAGAGAGAGAGAGAGAGAAAGAAAGAAAGAGAGAGAGAGAGGAGAGAGAGAGAGAGAGGAAGAGAAAGAGCGAGAAAGAGAGAGAAATAGAGAACTACAAACGAACAAATGCATTTGAAATGGGGCCACAATGCATTTGGCGCACGACAATAGTCATTATTGTTTACTGACTAGGAGTTTATAGAAGTATTATAAGTGTGTATGTGGAATTGGATGTGAATGTGGATTGCAAAATGTGAATCAAAATCACCATACCGAGCATCTGTCACACATGCAAATCGGAGCACATTCTGGTTAGAGGATTACATGGAAATGCAAATATAAATGATGGGCATGAGTAAGATGGATGAAGCGCATCATTTCACAACTGAATCAAATTGCTAAACCATAGATAATGCAGAGATGGAGAAATGTGTTTGTGCAATGTATGCTTATTGTGCGTGTATAAGTGTGGATAGAGAGATAAATGCATCCGTCGACAGCAATGCCAAAATTGTATTTTCCATGAATTTGAATCAAGTGTAAAAGAGCCAGACATTTCAAGATGACTGAGTAGTCATGTTGTTAATATGTAAACATGGTTGATTGAAAATGACGACCATTATTTATACTTCGTTTCATATGGTCATAGTATTTTGGTATTTTTTGGGGTTTTAAAAAACCCCCCTAAGCAACGAAAATTGAGAAAAATATAATGGACATAATCTGATCGCTTTGAATTTTTTAGCACCAATTATGTTTAAGTGGACGAATTCAAACACAGACACAGACACAGACACATAAATTCACACAAAACGCACCATCGTATACTAAATGAAATAGCAAAAAGGGACCATTCAAGTGTACCTTTTTGGAAATCCATTTGACATATAAAATAAAACATAGCGATTTATGAACTAGCTGTTCAAGCATCATAAAATCGGATTTTCAATCCTTTTTTTTTTAAAACAAAACGTACGTACTTATAGCAACAGATAAAGTTTTCAAATATGTCTAAGAAAAAATATACGAAACTATAGTGAAATGCTTGTCAGTGTGTGTATGCAGCTCATATGTATTATATTTCGCATTCCATGACTATTTTGTTTATTCTCAATTCCGATATAATAACCATTCTGTAATTCAATACTTTTACATTTTTCATTTAGAGAAATGTGAAAGATGTGAGAAAAAGAGAGAGAGAGGGAGAGAGAGAAAGAGAGAGAGAGAGAGAGAGAGAGAGAGAGAGAGAGAGAGAGGGAGGGAGAGAGAGAAAAATGAGTAAAGAAAACTAAAGATGGAAAGTGATAAACAGAGATGTGAATAGAGAGAAATAGAAAAATGTGTAAAAAATAGAGAAAGATAAAGTGAGAAAGATATCAAGTCTAAGGCCGTTTTCATTCAGTTGGAAAATACAGAATTAAAATTGGAAAATTCCAATAACAGATAGAAAAATATTTCAATTTTGTTTTTCTTCAACTCGGAAAAATTCCGTTGCTCTGTAGAAAATAATGGTGCATTCACAGGGAAAAAGAAGAAAAAAAAACAGAAGAAAATCGAAACGTAGAGAAGAACGAAAAAAAAAATGAAAATACATAACAGCGATACGGAACGACTGACATCAATCGACTGGCAACCGAACGCATTCAATTTGAAGTCAAACAAATTATGCATTCAGTTCGCATAGCGTCCTTTAGTGCATGCGGTAAATAAAAAGGCACATCGTCTAAATGTTTTTGCAATTCTTGATTTGCATGTAAAGTGCGACACAAGCATGATCGCTTTACTTACTTTACACAGCAACGAAATCAATTTCCAATGGATTATATTTCAAAGGGAAAGATAACAGCAAATTCTAGCATATTTGTAAGTGGTTTTCTACTCTTTCCCTGACACATTTCCCTCTCTCTCTCACTCTTGCTCTCTCTCTCTTGCTCTCTCTCTCTCTTGCTCTCTCTCTCTCTTGCTCTCTCTCTCTCTTGCTCTCTCTCTCTCTCTCTCTCTCTCTCTCTCTCTCTCTCTCTCTTGCTCTCTCTCTCTCTTTCTCTTTCATTCTTTCTCTTTCTCTCTCTCACTCTTGTATCTCTCTCTCTCTCTCTCTTCTTTTCTGTATTTTTTTTTCACTTTTTCTCGATTTTTTCTCTCTTTCTCTTTCTTCCTTTCTGTGTTTTTTTTTTTGTTCACTTTTTCTCATTTTTTTCTGTAGCTATTTGGTTTTGCCAACCAAGTTTATTGAATACGTTACGTGATGAATTTCATCTTTGTTTTTGACAGTGCATTCAATGAAAAGCGATCAACCTACACACACATATATATGCATAAAAAATATAAAATAAATTCAGTCATTCTTTGAAAAGTTTTCCAATACAAGAATTGTATTTAGATGATGGTACATGGAAATAAATCCGTCTATATTATATTAATTGGATTTTCTTATACGTTTTGATTATTATCTTTGCTGGCGTATAAAATTTAATTGGCTAAACTTTTCTCCATTAACTGAAATTCGATATAATAATTCTTGTGTTGAATTACCTTTTGCCAAAATGTACTTGTTGGATTTGAATGTCTGAAACAAAACCAAACAGTCATAAATGTTAATTGTGTTGAATCAATGTTCAGTGTATTTTAGTATAATTAAATCAAAATCTCAAATCTTTTTGAGTATATTTGGCTATCTTTTGGGCAAAAAAATCCTTGATGTGGCTGATTGGTGCGATCGTTTCCACTTGCACAGACTTTATGGTTTATGTTTATGTTTATAGACTTTCACCGAAATGGAATACGATTCAAAAAAAACAAAAAAAAAAAAAACAAAAAAATAAAAAACTTTCATTTCTTATCCCATTGAGTTTTACTCCTCTTGATGCACGAAAATGAAATAATGAAACATCTTGTTATCATCGTTGAATTGACGAAAACATTTTGTTCAGGTGCAACTTTTTACAAGTATTAATAACATTGTTAAAAGCATTGTGGTCACTTTGACACAATTTCATTGATTTCGTTCTGATTTCGAGAAAAACAACAACAAAACCATACACACACACATTTATTTATTTATATAAAATACAGTGCTGTTGTACTCAATCAAGTGAATGCATTGTCGAGTCGGTAATTTTAAAAGCCATCAAAGTTATCAAGTTTCAAAAGCATGTAAGTGGTTAGATCACGTGCTTCGCTGAAGTGGTTACTTATTCTACCAACTGTTAATTGCTTAATTTAGTTCCGTCTTTAACAACACTTTTCATTTGATCGACATCATTTAACATCACATCTCGGCTAAAATCATTTCAATGT